>JAJOOS010011803.1:0-12508 GCA_029582725.1 Solanum chiquidenum | reverse complement strand
AAAGAACTAAGCATATTGAAATTGATTATCATTTCATACGGGAGAAACTACAAAAGGGGCTAATCAAAGTAGACTACATCTCAACCAAAGAACAACCAGCAGATATCATAACCAAAGGTCTATCCAGACTGCAACGTGATCACATCTTGTCCAAGCTTGGAGGCTTAAACATTTTTTCACCTCCTAGCTTGAAGGGGATTGAAGAAGAGTGTGAAAGTGAGGAATCAGTTAAGTTGTTAAGGGCAGAAAAGTCATTTTGTAGTAGTTAGTTATAACCAACTGAGTTAGTTAGAGTTAGTTCACTGATGTGTATAAATATAGTTGTCTTGTAGTACTGTACGTAGCATAATTCATTTTGTAATACAAATAATTCAAAAGCTCCTAGAAGCTCTCTGTAAAAGCTCTTATACATGATCTTTACCAGCTCAAGCCAATTTCTCATATGACTTGAATTATAATGCTCATATGCCAGATTTGGGACACACTAGCGATCATGTATCTACTAACATATATGCAGGGTCTGTTATGTCTACAACAGGGTCTGGTGCTTCTGCAGTTCCTCACTACACTAAGGCTGCAAGCCATGTTAAGAAGGAGGTTCAACAACTCCTTCAGGGTTGCACCATCACAAAGGATCAGTATGATCACATCCTTCAAATGTTTCAGAACAAACTAGAACATACTACCAGTGATGGTAATGTAGCACACACTACATGTAATGTTCTCTTTGTATCTGACAATAGACAAGTCTGAATTATTGATACAGGAGCTACAGATCATATGGTGTCTAATATGGATATGTTGACTAAGGAGACTGTGTCAAAACTTGAAGTTCCTAGGACAGTATCTCTTCCTAATGGTGATGTCACTCAAGTAACTCATATTGGTTCTTGTGCCTTATCAAATAGAAGTATACTTACCAATGTGTTTCATATCCCTGACTTCAAGTCTAATCTCATGTCTGTCAGCAAAATCACACAGGAATTAGGATTCTCAGTCACTTTTTCCCCTCATTTTTGTGTATTCCAGGAGCTCTTCAGTGGAAGGGTAAAGGAGGTTGGTAAGGAAGATGGTGGTCTATATGTGCTGTTGAGCTAACAAAATAACTACGAGAAATATTCTCTTTGTGTTGGTTCCACGCTGGACTCAGTGCTCCAGGAATCTACTTTGGAGTTGTGGACCAAAAGACTTGGACATGTGTCCTCAATAGTCCTCTCTAAAATGTTTACTATGAATAAACAAAGTTTGTGTAATATCTCTAAGTGTCTAGTATGCTTTTATGCTAAACAAATAAGAACTGTATTTCCTTCCAGTTGTATCAAAAGTACTGCTTTCTTTGACTTAGTATATGTTGATCTTTGGGGACCTTACAATACTCCTACAGTTGATGGAAATAGATATTTTCTTACTATTGTGGATAATATTTCCAGAATGACCTGGCTGTTCTTATTGCATTTTAAGTATGATGTGTCTGTCTCACTCAAAGTTTTTTTGCAATATGTGAAATTCAATTTGGCAAATCTGTGAAGGTGTTAAGAACTAACAATGGCACTGTATTTGTTAACTCAGTATGTGCTCAACTGTTTAAAGATTTGGGGATCATTCATCAAAGAACTTGTCCATATACTCCTCAGCAAAATGGTGTGGCTTAAAGGAAGCATATACATTTGCTTGAGGTAACAAGAGCAGTTAGATTTCAGGAAAAAAATCCTTTGAAGTATTGTGGACACTGTGTGCTGGCTGCTGCTTACGTTATTAACAGGCTACCTAGTAGTGTGCTTCAATTTCGGACACCTTATGAGAAGCTGTATGGTAGACCGCCTGTACTAACTCACTTGAGGACTATAGGCTGTTTGTTCTTTGCAAAAGTCCTAAATGAACATGACAAGCTGCTCCCAAGATCAAGATCGGCAATACATATGGGATACTCAGATATACAAAAGGGGTACTTATTGTTGAATTTACATAGTAACTGCTTTTTTACTAGTAGAGATGTCCTCTTTCGAGAAGACTTCTTTCCTTTTGCTCAAATGGATAACTCAGTCCCTCCGCCTAGCTTTGTAGATTCTTTGCAAGATAACCATGAGTTATCTATTCAAATAGATCACTTCCCTCCTATTCTCCAAAGGGCAGAAAATATGGTGAATGTACATGAGCCAAATCACACTGAGTCTTAATTATTTACGTCTGTCGAAGAAGAGGGTTTATCTTCCTAAAGGCCTGATCCTGATCATTCTCATACTGCTGTCCTAAGCTCAGATAATCTGGAGTCTGAGGTCCTCACAGGGACAAGAAGATCCACTAGAGTCAAGCATTCCCCACCATGGTTGAAAGACTTTGTCTCATTGAGTGATACTAAGGGTGTGAAGTTTCCATTGTCTGATTACATGAGTTATTCTCACGTGTCTCCCCACTATCAATTCTATATTGCAGCAACCTCCTTGATTAGAGAACCAACTACTTATTCAGAGGCTATCAAATATCAGAGATGGATTAATGCTATGAAGGCTGAAATTCAGGCTTTGGTAAGCAATAAGACTTGGCAGATTACTGATCTACCTCTTGGTAAAAGGCTTATTGGCTGCAAATGGATTTACAAGGTTAAATATAAGTTTAGAGGGGAAATAGACAGGTTAAGGCAAGGTTGGTTGCCAAAGGATATAGTCAGCAGGAAGGTATTGATTACTTACAGACTTTCTCACCTATTGTCAAAATGGTTACAGTGAGATCTATTGTTGCTCTAGCTGCTTCTATACAGTGGCATATTCACCAAATGGATGTCTATAATGTATTCTTACAGTGTGATTTGACAGATGAAATTTACATGCACCTGCCTCAAGGTTTTGTCAATCAAGGGGAGAAGGTGTGTAGACTAACAAAATCTCTCTACGGAATGAAGCAAGCCCCAAGGCAATGGAATCACAAGTTAACTGAGGCACTTATCAAACTGAATTTCAAGCAGAGTCAACATGATTACTCCTTGTTCATAAATAAGTCAGATGCAAGGATCATTATAGTACTTGTGTATGTGGATGGTATGTTAGTAACTGGGAGTAGCTTAAAGCTAATAGAAGAAACCAAGAAGTCACTACAACAGGCTTTTAAAATGAAGGATTTGGGAGAGTTAAAATACTTTCTAGATATTGAATTTTCAAGGTCTTCTGAAGGATTACTAATGCATCAAATGAAGTACACTCTTGAACTTATATTTGAAGTGGGCATGACAGCAGCTAAGCCTGCTGGAACTCCTATTGACATCAATGTCAAACTAACATCCAAAGAGTACGATGATCAAACAAACAGACAACAAGAAGACTAACATGATCCACTGGTAGGTCAAAACTTGTATCAAAAGTTAATTGGCAAACTGTTGTATTTGAATATGACCAGGCCTGATATAACCTTCAGCACTCAAACACTAAGTCAATTTCTACAACATCCAAAGAAGTCACATATGGATGAAGCCTTAAGGTGGTAAGATATCTTAAAAGGCAACCTGGACAAGGATTAGTGTTTGCCAGTAATTCTAATGACTCAGTGACTGTTTACTGTGATGCTGATTGGGACTCATGTGCAATTACTATAAAGTCTGTCACAGGGTATATGGTTAAAATTGGTAAGTTACTAGTGTCGTAAAAAGCCAAGAAACAAACCACTGGGTCTAGATGTTCAGCTGAAGCTGAATACAGAAGTCTAGCCACCACAGTATCAGAGTTAGTACGGTTACTTGGAATTCTGAAGGACGTGGGGGTTGAGATTCAATTGCCAGTTCAAATATACAGTGACAGTAGGGCTGCAATTTAGATTGCAACAAATTCAGTAATTCACGAAAGAACTAACCATATTAAAATTGATTGTCATTTCATACGGGAGAAACTACAAAATGGGCTAATCAAAGTAGACTACATCTCAACCAAAGAACAACCAGCAGATATCCTAACCAAAGTTCTATCCTGACTACAACATGATCACATCTTGTCCAAGCTTGGAGTCTTAAACATTTTTTCACCTCCTAGCTTGAAGGGGAGTGAAGAAGAGTGTGAAAGTTAGAAATCAGTTAAGTCGTTAAGGGCAGAAAAGTCATTTTGTAATAGTTAGTTATAACCAACTGAATTAGTTAGAGTTAGTTCACTGATATGTATAAATATAGATGTCTTGTAGTACTGTACGTAACACAATTCATTCCGCAATACAAAGAATTTAGAAGCTCCTAGAAGATCTCTGTAAAAGCTCTTATACATGATCTTTACCAGCTCAAGCCAATTTCTCATATGACTTGAATAATAATGCTCATATGCCAGATTTGGGACACACTGGTGATCATGTGTCTACTAACAGATATGCAGGGTTTGTTATGTGTTGACACCCAATTTTGGACCTCCACAATATAAATTAATCATTTCGAGCTTCTTCAATTTTAAACGATCTAAAATAATTAGTTTTATAAAATTTCAAAAAAAAAATAAAAACAAAAATAAATAAATAATAAAAATAATAATAATATAGTTTGCAAGTTATTTTAACTAGTTTTGTCACATTTTATAATTTTTAGTTAATCTATATGTTTTACATAATTAGGTATATAATTATTATATTTTATGATTATTCGAAAATCGTCTCAAAAAGATTTTAGTTTTAGTTAAATATTTTATCAATTAGTTTGGTTTAAGTAATAGTTTATATTTTTAAATTAATTAGTTTATAATTAAGTTAATTATCTCATTTTGTTAAGATTAAGAAGCTTATTAATTAATTTATATTAATTTGTCCTATATAAATCTAGCCGAATTCTCTAGAATAACTCAATATGGCTAGATTATAAAATACATGTTGGTTATAATTGTAATTCAATTGGCCACATTTTGTCCCCAATTTGGATCAATTTTTTCAGCCAAGACTTGGCCCAAATTCCCTTCCAAATAATACATACAATACAAGCAGCCCATTCCCTTCAATAAAACAATACGTACAGTAGCCCAAACAAAATGACCCCACATCGTTTCTTCTTCTTTTTCACGCATACCAGCAGACAATAGCAACAGTAGCCGAATGACCCCGGCCACGTTCTCCTTCTTCTTCAGCAGTCAAAAATGTCAAAGTAGCAGCAGCAATTCGGCAGAATCCACGGAAAAGCACGCGTCTTCCTTCTCCAACTCGTTCCAGCCTGCTGCCTTGTCCGGATTTTCTAGAATTTTGGAGAAAATTTCGTCCCAGTTGCTCCCTGTTTCTTGAAGAAGGATTTTGAACTTTGAATTCGGAGGGGATTTCCGTTTATGCCCCTGCTCTTATCCGAAATTCCCCCCTTTCCCCCCAAAAATCGTAAATCCTAGATTTTCCCCTATATATATGTCTCTTCTTCTCATTTGTAGGGGTTGGATCTTTGAACAAAAAAATACCTAAAGAACTTAAGCAAAAAAAAAAAACAGTAAAAATACATACGTAACACATTCGAAACAAAGAATAGATTAGTGTGATCATAGCATGCTTCCCTTGCTTCGTTCATAGGAGTCCTAGTAATCTCACTTTGGTGGTGGAACCATTTTCGGGGATAGCTCGTTACTGCCCCTGTTTTGCTGCACACAAGAAGGTAATGCCTCTTCCATCATAATATCTTCCTTGCCTCTTCTTCTGTTGAAAAAGTGATGAATCTTTATGTCGGAAAAGTCTTATTATGTGGCTGTTTGTTGTTAGTCACTGTCGGTTTGTTGATATTTCGATATGATATATTTGCTCTCGTATGACGCCGTTACTTGACCGAGTCGAACATGTAGATTCGCATCTAATGTTGATGTTGCTGGGTTGCTTCTGAGTCATGTTCGTTGTTTCTTCTTCTAACTTTATTGTTTAATATCGTTGGGTCTGTGTTTTCTCCATTTATATAGTGCTTAAGCATTAGGTGTGTTGGGTTTAGCTTATTTACTGTTGAATGTTGCTATTTGTGTAAGTTGAGTCCTCAAATCAACTAAAAATGGTTAGTGTAGGAGGTGTAGTCGCATGTCGGTTCTAATCGTTTGGTCTTGTCCATTTCTTGAATGTCTTTGTCAGCTTGTTGCTTAATATGACTTGTTTAAATCGAATTTGTGTCTTCATGCTATTCAAGTTTCAGTCCGAAATGTCTATGTTTGGGAGTTGAAGCATGATTATTTTTTTTTAATTTTCTTTTATGTTGGAATTTAATTCTGTTTGAAGCATGAATTTTTATTTGGTATCATCCCCTCACGTGTGTGTTATGATGTCCCTCGCATCTCATGTTGAAATTAATCAATTTGATCTCGTCATTTTGTCATGGCTTTTGTTCAGAGTAAAAATCAGCTTGTTTTTTTTTAGTTTATAATATTATTAGTTTTTTTTTTGGCAAGATGGTTTTGATTGTTGTTAAAATATGATTGATTGTTTTATTAGCATGCTCTCTCTCTACATTTTAAGTTACTTGCTGAGTGCTAATTTTTTTATTTCTTTTTTTTTAATTCATCTTGAAGTGTCATTCGTGTATGGATTTAAGGCCCTTGGTGACACATTATCTTTCATCGTATAAACATTAGAACATGATAGTAGATAAATATCAAAATATGGTAGTAGATAACTATTAGAATATGGTAGTATGTAATTATTAAAATATGATAGTAGATAAATATTAGAATATGTAAGTACGTAAATTTTATAAAATGGTAGCATATAAATTTTGTTTTATTTGATTCTGACTTACTAATTCCCATTTTGTGTTTGCATGTAAAATCTGCCCGAGTTCGCCAAGAACTCACTTTATCCCCGCATTTTGGGAGAGCCGTGACGGCTCAAATTCCTTCTTATCCGAGTCTACCAACCCATAAAGTCGACGAACAGGTCCCGAAATTGAAAGGAGCAACCGATTGAGAAATTTGAAAAGATTAGGCCAAAGGCCACTCTTAATTCATAATAGTTGTATTTTGTTACTTTTGGGCCTAAGCCCACTTTTGCTATTATCTTGTTAGAATTTAGGGCAGGTGGAAGAATTGGGCCTAAATCCCAAATAGAAAATATTTCTATTATGTTAGAACATGACATGTACAAATGACTTAAATGGGCCAAGGGCCCAAAACCGAAATCAGGCCCAAGTACTGGCCCAGGCGGACAGATCCAGACTTGGGCCCAAATTCTCTTTCCATATCTATTTAACTGCTATTACATGCTTATTTGTTAAAAATTAATATTAAGGTTTCGAAACTTCAAATTCCCAAAAGACACCATTTTGAATTAATCGCTTAACTAAATTACTCGTCTTGACTTAAAAAATAAATAAATAATTTTACAAAATATTTCGCTTAGATATATTTCAACATTTCCCCCTTAAAATGGTCTTGACTACAAAATAGTTCAATTTTGCAATTCAAGCTAATTTAAGATTATTTTTTGCCAACGAATTGATCGCTGGATAACTGCGTATTAGCGGGAATTTTGGGTGCTTTAAACCCCTTCCCAAAATGCTAATAAGAACCTCTAACTCTTTGTATATTTTCAATTGATTTCTGTTTTAATCTGTTGAAAATATTGGTTTTCTTAATTTCACCTTAAAAATTAAGTGGCGACTCTAAATCAATCTAATCATATTTTCTTCTTAAAACAGAATGACGACTCTGCTGCAGATTTGAATGGTTCTAACCTTAAGATCAATTTGTTTGGCTATGTGTTTAACTGTTTACTTGTTTAAATTATTGTATCTTATATTAACTGTGGCATTCATTGACCCCGATTCCGCCAAACGGCAAATAGATTGCATTAGGAAAAAGGCGGTTACGTGGCTTACCACGACTGTCCTACAGAAAAGACACAAGTTGGATTCTTTGGAAGTGATAAACGAATAGTTGGCTTGCGGTCATCCAACGTTGTTTATTAATCTTCACCCCGTTGTTTGTCCAACTCGGGTAACCGTCATTTCTAAACCAATTCTAGTCAACCTAGAGTAGAGCGAAACCAAATCCAAATCTAAGCATTAGCCTAAGACGGCTTAATACCCAAGGCGTATTAAGTCCATTAGTAAAACCGCCAAAAAACATGTCCAAAGTCCATGACCTAACGACATATCATATTATTTGACATTTGAAAGATGTATGTGTGGAAACCTGATTGTTGCCTATTTGGGGTGGGGGAATCTTAACCGTGCTTTATTTTATAGGTATGGATTAATTTCCCAAATTCTACATGGTAGTGGAAGCCCCAGTTTTGCTCAAATTGTGGTACAACGACCTCACTGTGGCTCACAAAAGAGCCCTCAACAAATATATAGGGGCCCTAACAGAACTCATCAATATGGTCGGGTGGCCCGAGCTGATCGAAGTCCTCACAGGTTATTGGGACAACGAGAAAATGGTGTTCCGATTTGGAACCATGGAAATCACCTTGACAATTGAGGAAATTTGGGATGAAATAGACACAGTCGGTACAGGGCTTGAAAGAAGAGTGAGAAAACAGGAACACATCTTAATCCCTAACAAGCCTACTCTCGAGGATATTACAAATTGGCTCGTATTAAGAAAGGATTACGCCTTCTGGGCTGAAGGTTCTAGCGTTTCTTTTATGGATCTCTATGTTAGATTCGGGAATGCAAGCTTTTATACGAATTACAACCAAGAGTTCAGGGTCACTTACAGAGAATGGGATGGGATCAGACCTTTGGCATTCACCGTCGCACTATTGGGCACCATGGTTTTTCCACACTGCCCGAGCCTCAGTATCAACACCCGAGTAATAATGCTTGCGCACACTCTGTTCCACGAGCATCTAAACCAAGGGCAAGTGAAGTATTATCCTATCGCGCCTGTCATCTTTTCTGACATGTACCGTGCTCTGGGTAGGTGTAAGGAAGGACATCATTACTTTCAGGGCTGTAATCTCCTCCTCCAATGGTGGATAATGAGTCACTTGGTGAAGAGACACGGAACTCAAGAACTCCAAACCCTCGATGAGCATAATGCTATTAAGAGCTTGAATGACATGTTGTTTTGGGCAGACGTAGAAAATATGAAGACTAGAAGAAGATGGGCTCAGATTTTCTCCGAGCTGAGAGAAGAAGATATTCAATGGATGTTCAATCGCTTCATTTCAAAAGATGTCATAGTACGAGGCCACAGATAACTCGTACTTCCTTTACCAGGTATTCGGGGTATCCGCCCTTATGCACCCGTCCGGGTCCTGAGACAATTCGGAAGAAAACAAACTACACCTCCAGATGCATACTATCGTATTTATGTGTTCGACATCGGGGATGATAGAGTGCTTGAGGCTTTAGAGATGCTGAAGGAATGGAAAAAGGCATTGCGAATGAACAAAGACACAATTGCCGCGGATCGGTTCAACGCCGGGCATGATGAAACTTACAAGGCCTGGTTGAAAGGTAATCTGGAAGGTATCTCTTTCCCGATCCCAAACACTTACCGCAATGTGGAAGACAAAGAGTCTAAAGCTTTGATAGAATTAAGGGAGATAAAAAGGGAAGCTCAGGAAATGTACAATGAATTTCTTCGAAAGCAAGAGGGGGATAAATACGCCCTTGAGAGCGTAACTCATGAATTAGAAAGCTTGAGAAGCAATTTGGGAGAGCTCAATTTATGGATTGAAGGTAAGAAAAGTGGAATGTGTCTTGAGGACTGGGAAGAGAAAGGCCGTCGGAGCGAAAGGTACTTGCTAATGATTCAATATAGGCTTCAGCATCTCATGGCAAAAAACAAGAGGAGCAGATCATAGGCGGGGCCGTCTGGAACATCTTAGCGTATTTCACCCCTGCGTGGGTTTTTCTATGTGTAGTTATTGTTGTTTGCCCCTGCGTGGGCTTGCCTTTCTTGTATTTTGGGTACTCTTTTCAAATGACCCCTGCGTGGGCCTTTCCTTTGTGTTTCCTGTTTATTCCCTACTCCCCTTGCTTATTTTCGCTCTTTGAACATCATTTTATATGCAAAATTTTCTTTGGGGTAACAAAATGGTTCAATTCTACACATACATCTTTCAAATACGCTAGGCCTACCCTTGGCACAAAAGGGCCCCCTACTCGTTTAGGATTCGCGTTAACCGCTTATGTGATTTAACTGTTTATGTGATTTTGTTGCTTTGAATGAGGACATTTTTAGCCCACTCCTTTTCAAAAAAAATTCTGAAATCTCCACAATTATAAATACAAGTCACTACCCCAAAATGTCCGACCAAATTTCCTGAGTCTTGAGTTTCTCAGCCAAAAATAAAATCTCACTACCAAATCCTAAAATATTACTATATCATCTCAGGAAAGGTAAAATCGCGGCTAAGATGGATAAAGGCAAGAGTATCGACATGGAGTTAACTGAGGAGGATTTGAGAATGGAATTGCAGCGACTCAGACAGGAGATCCAAAAAACCAGAGAAAGAAGAATGGAAGTGGAGATCGCCACCGCGGTCGCACGAGCCGCAAATGCGGCACTGGACGAGGAGTTGGTAGCCAAGATGGCTAGACACGCTACTGTGAATGAAGAGACAGCCGCTATGCGGAAGGGAGACGATGTCTTCAAAGAAAGTATAGCCATAAGGCTTCAGAGGCTACGAGAAGAATACCCTCTCTTGGATAACGTAATCCCTGTCCCCGAAGACACTTACCCTGGGGCTACTGAAGAAGATACTGAGGAGGAAATTGTCTATAAGCCTCCTTTTCAGGGATGGTGGAAAGAGGCGAAGCATATGAGTTTACCCTCCCCCCCCTTCGTGGTTGATGCAGCAGTCAGAAGAAGAAGCCTTTCCGAAGGCACTATCTTTGTTTTAGGAGCTTTATTGCATGTTTTCTTTTCACTTTCCTTGTAATCAATCAAATGAATGAGAATGAAAATTCCCTTTGTATTCGAACTACGTAGGGACTGAATTCTCCTTGGGAGATACGTAGGCAGCCTTTCAAGGCCCAGCCCCTATCTTTTAGAAAATTTTTCTTTTCCCCCTTTTCATTCTACAAGGAAACATTGAATTTACATTAACAGATGCCGAGAGATGCAACAAGAAGACCTTATACCAATGCATTTTAACCTTTCTGAGTCACCGACCTCAACATAAAAACAAGTAAATTCCTGCTTGTTCAAAAATCAGTCCCCATTATTCGTGGGTTAACATGTTCTCAAACGAAGCAACTCTTATGTGTTTATATGCCTTCTATGTGATATCTTGCATTACTCGTCCAGAACTAATACTAACATATTTGCCTTTGAGTTGTTTTTCTCTACAGGTAATTAGAACTGATCTGCGTTGATACACTGGCCGACCATCCTTATTTCACTCGATCCAAAGGTCCTACAGATTCCTTCCCTAGTCAAAGTTCACAAAAGGGAAAAACAACAATGGGTGATAACAACGAAGAAACCAGCCTTACTGATGTCGTGGTGGCTCAGCCCACCCTTGCCGATCATAATGAACTGATCCTGCAGTTAATGCAACAAATTGCTAAGTTGAGGGTCGAGATGCAGAGAAGACAAGATTTGCCTCCTCCAATTTTTACCGTCAACGCTCAACCAGACGGAAGACCTCCAGCTCAAATTCCCCCTCCTAATGTGGAACAAGCTCAAAACCTGCCTTCAAGTCCTGCTCGTAATCCCTCCATCATTGACCTTACAACCCAAAACCCCCATTACGCCTCAGCCTCTTATCAAACACCACCCCCTCCTCAAAATACCAACCTCCAAGCACCACTCCCTCCCCCCAATGCAAACCACCAAACTGGTCTGCCCCCTCACAGCCAAAACGTTAATAACCCACACACTTTACTCCTTCACCAAAACCATTATACCAACCCCCAAACTTTCCCCCAAAACTGTCACGCCCCTTTAAATAGCCAGAGCCCCTATATTGCTCCACCACTACCACAAAAAACCACTTTCCAAATGCCGGTCCCCAATGAGCATAATGCCCATGTTTCAGAGCTCGACCACTATGAAGAGAGGGAAAGAGAGTGGA
Organism: Solanum chiquidenum; assembly: GCA_029582725.1. Taxonomy (NCBI): domain Eukaryota; kingdom Viridiplantae; phylum Streptophyta; class Magnoliopsida; order Solanales; family Solanaceae; genus Solanum; species Solanum chiquidenum. Next base: position 571 of record JAJOOS010011803.1, on the reverse strand, counting down.
GGTCAAAAGAAGAGACCGCCAAGATAGATATGAAGGTGGAAATTAGAAAAGCCATGAAGGAGTTGAATTGCATTCCTGAGGTCGCCGGATTGAGTTACGAAGACTTGTTCATTCATCCGAATTTGGACCTCCCGGAAGGGTTCAAGGTTCCAAAATTCGACATCTTCGAAGGAATGGGGAATCCCTTAGAACACCTGAGGGCTTACTGTGACCAACTCGTGGGAGTTGGGAGAGACGAAGCTTTGTTAATGCGCCTTTTTAGCCGAAGTCTGAGCGGAGAGGCTCTAGAATGGTTACGTCTCATGAAATGAGACAGTGGTCTAGCTGGAACACTCTGGCTAAGGACTTTATTGAACGATTTTCCTATAATGTGGAGATCGTTCATGATCGTTACTCCTTGGAGAAGATGAAGCAGAAGTCGACTGAAAGTTACAGAGAATTCGCATATAGGTGGCGAAAGGAGGCAGCTAGAGTTAGACCTCCTATGTCAGAAAAGGAAATTGTCGAAGTGTTTGTGCGGGTGCAAGAGCCCGAATATTATGACAGAATCATGTTGCTCGTTGGAGCAAAA
>JAJOOS010011801.1:0-28212 GCA_029582725.1 Solanum chiquidenum | reverse complement strand
AAAAAAGAATGCACTACGTGCATCACCCACCTTATGTGACATGCATACACTGACTGCTATTCCTCCACACTCAAAGTGGCTGAGTTGAGCTACGCTCAAACAACCACCATCATGTGCTGGAGGAACATTCCTCCAGGGTAGCCCTGGAGGAAATGCTAAGTCTGGGTGATGAACGACTTGATCCATAGGACAATTAACTTCAACTTCGAAGAACTCAGCCCCAGTGTTATCACAATGGATAGTGGCATTGTCACTTAAACTTCCAACCCATGGTTGATGATATGATATTGCTTTTGAAAATGAGTTCTCTAGAAGTTTAGAGAGGTGTTTAGGTCTTTGTTGTAGTTGGTGTTTTGGGTAAAATAAGACAATAGGCATATAAAAATTACCCATACATTGATCAAGAAGGGAAAGTTTGTGTATTCTTTGAGTTGATGGGGTGGGAAAAAAAGGTTTCACAATTTTCTTGGAGATTGTTGATATCAATCTTGAAAAATTAGCCATATATAATTTTGCATGCAAAAATTAAAATCTCTCACTTATGCACTTGTTGTTCTTAGTGGAGTAGTTTTTTGTTACTCTCTCTCTCTCTATATATATATATAGACACACACTACACCAACCTTTAAATTTAATATATGTATATATAGACATAGAACACCAATCTTTAATACTAGCAAAAAACTTTAAACAAAACTTATATCTTTCTCCTTTTTTATTTTATTTTTAAAGAAAAGTGAGTTCTATGTGAAATTAATGGTCAAATTTGGACTACCATGCTATATTTTTTTTTAAGTCATCACATGCAGGTGTACCATTTCTTATTTCAAGGTGAGGTGGATGAAAAAACCTATACTCCTTTCGTTCATATTTATTTGTTCGTATTTGACTTGATATATTTATAAATTTTTTTTATTATATTATTCAATTAGTTTTTTTTTTTTTATATATAAAATACTATATTATCCTATTATTTTTAGCCATCTCACTCATTGAGAGAAAAATTGAAAATAATTATTTAATATTATAAGATAAATATATATAAAATAATAAATTGTCTTTGATTTTTTAAACTTAGACATAAATTTTTAGTATAGTTAACATGTAAAAAGTGGATGGAGAGAGGGTATAAAACATTGCCGCAAATTTGATTTCTTAATTCAATTTCAAATTTATAAATTCCATCATTCTTTAAATAATGTGTAAACTTCACTTTTTCTATATTTTTATTGTTTCTTTTTGCATTTTCTCAACGTGATATGATATAATACAAGGTAATACATGTGCATATATAATATATTATAAATACTGCAAAAAAGCTAATCATGTTAAAAACCTTATATTTGTCTTATTAATTAGCAGTGTGAATATGGGATCCTGTTTCCACTCAATATATATTTATATATATAATAATAATAATAATATATCGAAACAATAACATAATTGAAGTTATAAATACTAATATTATTGTGAATTTGTGATAGTTTGTCGCTAATCATCATAAAATAAGATTAGTGGTGAGTATTGAGAAAATGACAAAAAGATCCCTTATGCTTGAGGGTTAGGTTCGAAATTATAATTTCTCAAAAATACTTATCAAACGAGTTATTGATAATGATAGCTACTCAAATACACTTTTATTATGATGTGACTAAGGGCTGCGTATCAGTCGGTTCAGTTTTGAAGTTTATCGATTTGTAGAAATGTTAAACCGTTATAGAACATTAAGATCTTGGCTTATCGGTTATTGATGGTTATGTTTAACCATTAAGATTTGACACAAAAAAACACACACATTGAAAATCACTTTAGAAACAAGGTGACAAACCAAATGAACCATGCATAAGAGTTCACAAGTTACATCTTGCTAAAAAACAAACACTTTTACATTGTAGAATAACCGAGTTTGAGAAAACCAGAAATAAAAGTAAGAAATCAAACTCTAAGTCAAAGACTTTATATACAAAATTGTATAAATATAATTATTTAATTTACTATCGGGTTATCGGTTAACCCATTAAGAAAAAACCTCAAACCGTTAAGAACCGATAACCCGGTAACAAAAAAAATCAAAACCGTTATCAAAACAGCTAAATCAATAACCTTGATAAACTAATAACTTTTTTTCGGTTTGAATTATCGGTTTCAGTTCGATTTTGAACTACCCTAGTGACATTATCTATTTTAGATCGAACAAGCATGAGCTTATTTATTCACTTAAAAAAAACAAATGACCATTAAAAAACCAAAAACAAATAGACATTCCATGATTATTTTCTTAATCTAGTTATAATAGGGCATTTTAAAATCATATATATATATATATAAAAGAGAATCTTAGGCCCGCCTACGTGGCGCTACCACAAGCCAGGATCCTCTTTTAATTTATTTGTTTCCAAAATTAGCCTTCCCTTTCATGAAAAGTTGTGACTTTTATTAAAAGTTGCAACTTTTACGAATAGTTGCGAGTTTTACAAAAAGTAGCGACTTTTATGAAGAGTTGCGACTTTTATGAAGAGTTTCGACTTTTATGAAGAGTTGCGACTTTTATGAAAAGTTGCAACTTTTATTAAAAGTTGTGACCTTTTCGATAAGGCACAATAAACATTTATTAAAACAATGAAAATTCTGGACTTCTTCTTCTTCTGCACAATTAAATATTTGTGTACTTTACTCCTGTTGAGTGGCTCACTGACACCATTGTTTTCGTATCAATACACTGGTGAATACAATTGTTCTATCCTAAGAGGATCTATTCCTTTAAACCTCGAGTACTAGAAGTGAAGAATTTCCTTAAGGGGACAATATGCTTTCAGTGGGCTCAATTTTTTCCTTTCTATTTCATTATATTGTTACAGATCCTGGTATGTTTTTTACAGTCATTAATTTATGCTTATGTTATTAGTTGTTGTTTTTGAATACATGTTTTAAACTTTGTTGTTTATGTTTATGCTTTTGATCATTATGTTGAAGTAAAGATATGTTAATCAAGAGTTTGATGTAATCATTAGACTATTGGTGTCATGTTTATTAGAATTCTTAAACTTGTAAAATAAATGACTTTGATCGTTATAGAGTTTTTAGTGTCTAAAAGATCTACGGGATGTCCAAGAAGGGACTTTTGAGTGTTTAGAAGTTATGGTGGTTCCACACTACCTTGGAGCTTTAGTTATTCAACTTTCTATCTTATCGAGACATTCAATCGATTAATGACATCCAAAAAATAAAGGAATGAGGGATGGTAAGTATTGTACTCAACCTTAATCAAAAGTTTGGGGTTTAAATGTTAGATTGCAGCCAATGAATTACCCCTCAAAGTAGGATGAATCCATATTAATCAAATATTAATGAAATAATTATCTCCTTATAAACATTAGATTAAACGTCGCAAAAAAAAAGTTTTACCCATATTGATTGAAAGATAAAGAACAAAATATGTCTTTTGGCTATCAAAGTAGTCTCATTGACTGCGAATGATTTTGAACAGGGACTTGCCAGGAAATCATTTAATCCAAATTGTTTGAGCGACATACGTTATTTCATTGAACTCCAAGAGATGTGTTTTTAACATTTAATTAACTTATCAAGTACACAACTAATTATATAAGATGTATAGTATTTTGATTATGTATGTAAAGGCCTTGAATAGGAGAAAAACTCTCGCAATTGATGAATTAAATGGTTGTACCACTTTTTGAAAATACAAATATAGACAATGAAACAATTACATATCTTTTCTAAAGACTATGGTGATGAATAACTATAGTAAAATGAAGAATTAATAACAAAATGCATAAACACTTGGAATAAAATCTTTTTGGTTTTAAGATTAAAAAAATATTTCATTTCATCTTTGGATAAAATATTCTGGACAATTTTGTGTAGGGTTGTACCCACTCGAAAACACTTATATTATCAAATGTTCAGAAGTAGATTATTAACGTAGTTCACCACCACGTGAAGCGCATGCAATTTACCTAGTTAAAGTATCAATAGTAAGAAGAAGACAATAAAAGTACACATTTTTGTTCAATTTTGCATATTTTAAGTTTTTTTTTTTTTCATATATTATTGAAACAACCCGGGAATCTCCCGCCCAAAATCAACTAGCACCTGTAGCAAATAGAAGTTTTTTTGGGTTGTAAGTTGGTGAAATTGAAGTTTTGGAAGCTTTCTAATATTTGGGGGTTTTTCTTCAAAAGAGGTAAAATTATTTGACAAAAACTACTCTCTCGTTTATTTTTACTTGTTTAATATTGACTTGACACATCTGTTAAAAAAAATCAATAGAATGACAATTTAAATATAATAAATTCAATTTTTACCCCTTTTTCCGAGCAACTCCCTCTTATAATCACTATATAGTTAATAACAAGGTAAATTATGAACTAAGTAATAAATAATACATTGATTTTCTAAACTGGACAAGTAATAGTAGACGGAAGGAGTATTTGAATTTGATAGTAGTGTATCAAAGAATTCCACGTTTCTCCTTTGTTGAGTTTTGAATTTGAGATCTCATGATTCTGAATGCACTTCATTAACCATTAGGTCATAGTGATGTTAGTTAGCTCCTCTGAAATGCTTCAGACTCTCTTAATAATATCATTAGCTCATCATATGTATTTGTATCTCTGATGTACAGGCAAAATCCAAAGCTAATATGAAGTCTAATGTGTATACACATGAGGTATTTTTGATAATGAATATCTATATGATAACATTCTGTTTACTTTGAAGCTGTGTTGGTCGGACTCTTCAAAAATGTCAACGGGTATGTGTTGGATTCTCCAAAAATAGTGTATTTTTGAAGAATCGTACAGGGGTGCAGCATAAAATATGAAGAGTCCGTACAACTTAGCTTTGAAATAGTTGTGTAATACAAACTTTATCAGTGTCCACTATGTTGTTTAAGTTATCTACCCAGGCACTACTATAATTGATACCCTTACATAATGGGAAAGATCAACCAATAGGAGCTGAGCTGAGCTTTGCTCGATTGAGGAGTAGTCTCCGATCCTTTATTTTCTTTTGGTGTAGCTATGTAGTTCCTATTTTATATAGAGGATTGGGTGTCTTGAGAATTGTATTTTGTAGGTTTCTCCTTTTTTGGTACGGCCAAGTTGACCTTGTTAGTATCAATGAAATCTCTTACTTGATTAAAAAAAAAGAACAAACAGATTAAGAGTATATTTGAGTTAGCTGATTGAAAATAGTTGATAAGCACTTTTAAATGCTAAAATTAATTTTATAAATAAGTAGTTATGTGTTTTAACCCTTTTCATGTTTGGCGATACTAACTTAAAAATCACGAGGCAAACTATGATAGTTCTAATTAGTGTCATTATCCAAATCTCATATACTTGACCAACACTTGGAGACTTAATTAACTTATTCTGCAGCCTGGTGCACAAGGCATCCTGTGTTCATGCCTACGTCCCTAATGCGAGTATTTTGAAGCTGATTAAGCCTATTCTTAGGACTAATGATTTCAATTTAAGAGGAGAGATTCTTTTCTCAAACTAATGAATGATAGTTTAAGTGTGTTTCTCACACTTCTAATAATTTAGGTATGAAACTAAAAAAAATGGATAATTTAGGTGTGTTTTTGAAACTAATGAATGATAGTTTAGGTGTGTTTCTCACACTTCTAATAATTTAGGTATGAAACTAAAAAAAGGGATAATTTTTAGGTGTGTTTTTGAAACTAATGAGTGATAGTTTAGGTGTGTTTCTCACACTCCCAATATAATTTAGGTATGAAACTCAAAAAAAGAAGAAGATAGTTTAGGCGTGTTTTTGATACTCAACTCTTTTAAAAATGATGTTGTCCTTTTCTTTTCTACGACTTCCAACTATACAAAAATAAGACAAACGTGGTAATGAAATGATCTACATTTGCAAGAATTAGTCTCCACTAGCGTCATTCTTCGAACGAAACATCTCTACCACCATCTTCAGTACTTATCCTTATTTCTAGAAAAATTTAGAAAGTAGAAAATGTCTATTGTCTTGTTAAATACTATAAGACATTTGTAGTTTCTGCTAACACACCTTTCATAAATAAAGCTTAATTATGCAAGAGACTTTGTCAAGATAGAGTAATGCCTATTTAAGACACCTAAGGTTTTCATAAATACACAGTATTATCTCCAAAAACACATACTAGAACTGTCAATGTGCTTTATCAAGAACAAATTAATCTGCTTTTTTAGTGCTTCACAGTTCTAGAACATATTCATGATATGGTAGGCCCAATTAAGCACTACAATGAGCTGTGGAAAAGTGAGCTTTTCATTTGATTTTTCAGTCCCCCACCTCTTTTTACAGTCCCCTTCCCCCTTTCTACACCCTTAAATACCCTTCCTTTCTTGCCTCAATTATTCAATTGAAACCAGACTCCACTATGAAGTCTTTGTCATCTTGTTGGGTGAAAAATTATACTTTTGAAAAATAGAAAAAAGGACAGTTTTATCTTTTGATTCATTTTTTTTCAATTGCTGTCAGCTGTAGACTGTAGAAAACTATAGTTGTACCAATTACAAGCAAAAGAGATAGAGGCAGAGAAGTCGCTGATCATTCTTGTTTGCAAATTGCTTTTATCATTCAACAGGTGAAATAATGTACTTAGTAGAGACTATTTGAAGTTAGAAACATTAATAGTCTCTAAATTCTTAAAATCATTTTTGTGGTTTCCTGTTCTGCTTTGCAGGTTTGAGAAATGGAGATTGGCTTAGCAGTTGGTGGTGCATTTCTCTCTTCAGCTTTGAATGTTCTCTTTGATAGGCTTGCTCTTCAGGGTGATCTGTTCAACATGTTTCAGAAGCATAAGCATCATGTTCGGCTCTTAAAGAAGCTGAGGATGACTTTGCTTGGCCTGCAGGCTGTGGTAAGTGATGCACAGAATAAGCAAGCATCAAATCCATACGTGAGTCAGTGGCTTAATGAGATTCAAGATGCTGTGGACGGTGCTGAGAACTTAATAGAAGAAGTCAATTTTGAAGCTTTGAGACTTAAGGTGGAAGGTCAGCATCAAACTTTTGCAAACACAATAAGTAACCAGCGGGTAAGTGACCTCAACCGGTGCTTGAGTGATGATTTTTTTCCTAACATAAAGGAGAAGTTGGAAGACACCATTGAAACATTGGAAGAGTTGGAAAAGCAAATTGGTCGCCTTGGCCTAAGGGAATATCTTGATTCGGGTAAACAAGATAACAGAAGACCTTCAACTTCTTTGGTTGATGAATCTGATATCTTAGGTAGACAGAATGAAATAGAGGAATTGATTGATCGTTTATTGTCTGATGATGCCAATGGAAAAAATCTCTCTGTAGTTCCTGTTGTTGGAATGGGGGGCGTGGGCAAGACAACACTTGCTAAAGCTGTTTACAATGATGAGAAGGTAAAAAATCATTTTGGTTTAAAAGCTTGGATTTGTGTGTCTGAACCATATGATGCTGTCAGAATAACAAAAGAGCTACTTCAAGAAATTAGCTCATCTGATTGTACGGTTAATAGCAATCTTAATCAGCTTCAGATCAAATTAAAGGAAAGCTTAAAAGGAAAAAAGTTTCTTATTGTTTTAGATGATGTCTGGAATGAAAACTATGATGAGTGGGATGACTTGAGAAACATTTTTGTTCAAGGAGATATAGGAAGTAAGATCATTGTGACGACACGTAAGGAGAGTGTTGCCTTGATGATGGGTTGTGGGGCAGTCAATGTGGGGACTCTGTCTAGTGAAGTCTCTTGGGCTTTATTCAAACGACATTCATTAGAAAACAGGGGTCCTGAGGAACATCCAGAACTTGAAGAGGTTGGAAAACAAATTGCACACAAGTGCAAAGGATTGCCATTAGCTATAAAGGCACTTGCTGGCATTTTACGCTCCAAATCAGATTTGAATGAGTGGAGAGACATATTAAGAAGTGAAATATGGGAACTGCCAAGTCGTTCGAATGGTATCTTACCAGCATTGATGTTGAGCTATAAAGATCTTCCAGCACACTTGAAGCGGTGTTTTGCTTTTTGTGCAATATATCCCAAAGATTATATGTTTTGCAAAGAACAAGTTATTCACCTATGGATTGCTAATGGTCTTGTACCGCAGTTGGATTCAGGTAACCAATACTTTCTTGAGTTGAGATCAAGATCATTGTTTGAAAGAATCCCAGAGTCTTCTAAATGGAATTCAGAGGAATTCTTAATGCATGACCTTGTCAACGATTTGGCCCAAATTGCATCTTCAAATCTTTGTATTAGGTTGGAAGAGAACCAAGGATCTCATATGTTGGAACAAAGTCGACACATTTCTTATTCAACGGGAGAAGGTGACTTCGAGAAATTGAAACCACTCTTCAAATCAGAGCAGCTGAGGACATTGCTTCCAATCAGTATCCAGCGGGATTACCTATTTAAGCTAAGCAAGAGGGTGCTGCATAATGTATTGCCAAGACTAACATCCTTAAGGGCATTATCGTTGTCACCTTATAAGATTGTGGAGTTGCCAAATGACTTGTTTATCAAATTAAAGCTCCTCAGATTTTTGGATATTTCTCGGACAAAGATTAAAAAGTTGCCAGATTCCATTTGTGTATTGTATAACTTAGAGATACTTCTCTTGTCATCTTGTGATGATCTTGAGGAGCTACCACTGCAGATGGAAAAGTTGATCAACTTGCATTATCTTGACATAAGCAACACTTCTCGCTTGAAGATGCCGCTACATCTGAGCAAGTTGAAAAGCTTCCATGTGCTAGTGGGAGCCAAGTTTCTTCTAGGTGACCGCGGTGGTTCGAGAATGGATGATTTGGGTGAAGTACATAACTTGTATGGATCTCTATCAATTCTAGAGTTGCAAAATGTGGTTGATAGATGGGAAGCTCTGAAGGCAAACATGAAGGAGAAGAATCATGTTGAGATGTTATCATTGGAGTGGAGCAAAAGTATTGCTGACAATTCTAAAAATGAAAAGGACATACTTGATGGGCTACAACCAAATACAAACATAAATGAACTCCAAATCGGTGGATATAGAGGAACAAAATTCCCAAATTGGCTAGCTGATCAATCGTTTCTTAAGCTAGTACAATTGTCTCTTAGCAACTGCAAGGACTGTGATTCCTTGCCAGCACTGGGACAACTACCTTCTTTGAAATTCCTTGCCATTAGAAGGATGCGTCGAATAATAGAGGTGACTGAAGAATTCTATGGTAGTTTGTCTTCCAAAAAGCCATTTAACTCTCTTGAGAAGCTTGAATTTGCAGAGATGCCGGAGTGGAAGCGGTGGCATGTACTAGGGAATGGAGAGTTCCCTGCACTTAAGATCCTTTCAATTGAAGATTGCCCCAAGTTGATTGAGAAGTTCCCTGAAAATCTTTCTTCTCTGACAGAATTGAGAATTTCAAAATGCCCTGAACTCAGCTTGGAGACACCTATCCAATTTTCAACTTTAAAAATATTTGAAGTTATTAGTTCTCCTAAGGTTGGAGTTCTTTTTGATGACACGGAACTGTTTACATCCCAACTTCAGGAAATGAAACATATTGTTGAATTGTTTTTTACTGATTGTAACTCGCTTACCTCCTTACCTATTAGCATTCTGCCAAGTACCTTGAAGAGAATACACATATATCAGTGCGAGAAACTGAAATTGGAGACGCCAGTTGGTGAGATGATTACTAATAACATGTTTCTCGAGGAGTTGAAACTGGATGGATGTGATTCCATAGATGATATATCACCTGAGTTGGTCCCAAGAGTAGGCACTTTGATAGTTGGGCGTTGCCACAGCCTTACTAGACTTTTGATTCCTACTGAGACTAAAAGTCTCACTATCTGGTCTTGTGAGAATCTTGAAATACTTTCAGTGGCATGTGGGGCTCGGATGACGTCGTTGCGTTTTTTGAATATTGAAAACTGTGAGAAGCTGAAGTGGCTGCCTGAATGCATGCAGGAACTCCTTCCATCTCTTAATACGCTGGAACTCTTTAATTGTCCAGAAATGATGTCCTTTCCTGAAGGAGGATTGCCCTTCAATCTACAAGTCCTTTTAATCTGGAATTGCAAGAAACTGGTGAATGGCCGAAAGAATTGGTGTTTACAGAGGCTCCCCTGTCTTAGAGAGTTAAGGATCGAACACGATGGCAGTGATGAAGAGATTCTTGCTGGTGAGAAATGGGAGTTGCCTTGCTCTATTCAACGTCTTTACATATCTAATCTGAAAACTTTAAGCAGCCAAGTTCTCAAAAGCCTCACCTCTCTTGCATATCTAGATACTTATTATTTACCTCAAATTCAGTCACTGCTGGAAGAAGGGCTTCCCTCATCTCTTTATGAGCTACGTTTAGATGACCATCATGAGTTTCTTTCACTACCGACCGAAGGTCTTCGACACCTCACTTCGCTTCGACGTCTAGAGATCAGGCACTGCAATCAACTCCGATCTCTTTCAGAATCAACTCTGCCCTCCTCCCTCTCTGAGCTGACCATCGGGTATTGCCCTAATCTCCAGTCCCTTCCAGTAAAAGGGATGCCCTCTTCCCTCTCTAAACTACATATTTACAACTGCCCGTTGCTCAAACCACTACTAGAATGTGACAAGGGGGAGTACTGGCAAAAAATTGCTCATATCTCCACCATAGAGATCGATTGGAAATACTTGTAATGATTAAAAGGAATGGTGCTCTCACAAATGTAAGTTTTTATTTTCCCTCAGAAGCTTTTTATTTTTGTTTACTTCCCTTTGGTTTTTTGTTAATTGTTTTCCTTTCTTAAATCTTGTGGAGCAGTATGGATCCTCCATTGCTTTAACCACGTCTAGTTTGATAAGGGGGCTTTCTGGCTAAAAATTGCTCATATTTCCACCATAATGTTTATTGGGAGTACCTGTAATGATTAAAATGAGTGGTGCTCCAATAGATGTAAGTTATTCTATTTTTTTAGTATCTTCTGATTTTTGGTAACTTCTCTTTGCTTGTTTGTTATTAAATCTTTTTGATCAGTGTGTAGCATGAGTAGCATCTATTGCCTCTGGGAAGTTGAGGAAGCATCTAAAGTTCAGGATGAAATCTTTATATTTGCACTGAAACATTGGAAAATAAATCTAGTATAGGTAGGAATTGAGATAATTTGCTCCAGAAAGTTGATATTTTAATATATGTCAGCAAGATGTTTATTGCCTTTGGAGATTCATCTCAAGCGCAATTATCAAACTTTGATCAAGCTCAATATTGAACTTCAATGGTGGATTTGGTGCGTTCCTGAGAAAACATGAGAAGGAGTAGCCAACTCCATTATTTGGAGAATCAATCTGGGAAATGAACTCATTACTTCATTTCATTTCTGATGTGTGATATATATGTACAAGTGAAAGGAGTGCCAGCTGGAAACAGCTAATCTGTTCTATTATTACCTTCCTAACAAACTTCTAACCAAAAAAGCCCATTCCTAATCATAACAGTTAATAACAACTAACTACTGTTCAGCATGTGTAGATAAAATATCTAAGCTAATCGTTAATACAATTTATACATTCTTGTTATTTATCTCTCACTCTTCATCATACTTGACTATTATACTATAAGCTTATGTTCTCCCTCAAGCCTTGTAGACTGGAATATTATTCGCCATCATGAAAGTTGTTCCACATTTTTCATCTCTTCTACAGAGATGAAGGGTCCAAAAAACGTCACCTCACTTTCTCAATCAGGTAGCCAAGACATTGAAAAGAGTTACTTCAATGCACTTCATTGACCAGTAGGCCACATATTGAGTGATTTTAGTTACCTCCTCTGATATGTTTCAGACTCGTTAGATAAATGTTATTAGCTCATCATATGTACTTATATCTCTGATGTACAGTCAAAATCCAAGGCCAATATGATGCCTAATGTGTATATACATGTGGTATTTTTGATAATGAATATCTAAATGATAACATTCTGTTTGCTTTGAAGTAATCCAAACTTTTTCAGTGTCCACTATGTTGTTTGAGTTATCTTAGCCCAAATTGAGTCACTATGATACCCTTACATAATCCTTCTGCAAGGATATTTCAGTGTTGGTGAACTCATTGCTATATTTTCCTTGCTCTTTTCTTTTCTCTGTTCCCATTCACGGAGTTGATAGAAAGCAAATCTAAAAGGAAGTCAGAATCATGAACGCTCAAGAATCTAGAAAAAAGGTTAAGCAGAAAGATCAACCTGCTGAAAATGGGAAAGACCAACCGATAGAAAATGGAACGAAGATGTACAAGCTAGAGAAAACTATCAAGGGGAGGATAGTGTTAATGATTAAGGATATTTTTGCACAGACTAAAAGGATTAGGAATTTGGTCTATTTCCATTTTATGTTCCTCATCAACACTGAAATCTGTAATACTGTCTTCGTAGATGTTGGGTGGTAGTTGAGTTATGACTTATGGAGGATAAAAAATGAAAATAGTCATGAATCTTCTATAGATTGACAAAGGAAATTAAACTAGAACAAAGCCTACTGTTATTTTAATTTCATTGTCCATGTAGTTTTTTTTTTTTGTGTGTTATTTTTATGTTTCTTCAATTGTCTTTCTTCAATGAAACGGTGCACTTCAATTTGCACTGATACTTGCTCTCTTCTAGCTCTGTGATTCCTCTTCTAGCTGATCTGTAATAAACCTATATGATCATTTTATGGGAGTAAAACCGTATGTCATTATGGAAGCATTTTTACTCTCTTGCTCCACTATTCAGTGAAATCTGATATACGTATGTCTGTTGCAAGTTATCAATTAGCAATTACAGAAATTGTTGAGTATGGAGGTAGATATGATGCTGGAATGAACCTAAACAAGAAAAAGGGAAAAAAGATGCATTTACTCAATTTTTTGAACTCTTCTTTCTCCAAAAAATAAAATAAAATCTTTGTACACTTTCTCTGTACATCTATGAACATCAATATATATCGGTTAATTTGATGAGTGTTTCAGCTTCAGGAAGGCGTTGGAGACAAACTGAGATGGAAACTAGGAATCGCTTCCATGTATGTTTCTCGTAGGCTCTCCAACAAGGCAAGGTTCTAATCTAGGAGTAAAGAGCAGCTGAAAGCGTCTGCATCAAGGTTATATTCAGTTGTTCTTATAACTACCCATATTGGGTGGAGACAGGTTTTTCCCCAACTAAATATGGCACTATTGCATTATTAAACTTATCGGAAACAACCTCTCTATCTCTACGAGGTAAGGGTAAAGTCTATGTATACTCTACCCTCCTCACTTGTGGGATTACACATGGTATGTTGTTGTTGTTGCTTCTCCCTTCTTCAGTTCTTGCTTCAGTATAAGGGAAATAAAAGCTTTTTCTTAGTCTATGGTTTGTAGTTTTAGCAAAATTGCACATTGCTAACCATTTTCGATAAAACAACAATGTATTGTACCTTTTTGGGGTTGATACTACCAGGTTGGAGTTGTGCATGTTTCTTGCTTTTCGTAATTTTTTGCTTTGCCATTTTTAGTGAAGATATGAGAATCTCCAGAATAATAATAGCCTCCACTAGTGGTGGTCCAATTTTTTGGGATAGTCCATTCCTTTTATAAATACACTTGTGCTGTCTTATGTGGCCCCATGTTGTAGTTCATTCCTTTTATAAATAGACACACAATACACCAACCTTTAAATTTAATATATGTATATATAGACATAGAACACCAACCTTTAAAACTAGCAAAAAACTTTAAACAAAACTTATATTTTTCTCCTTTTTTTTTTTTTTTTTTTTTTTAAAGAAAAGTGAATTCTATGTGAAATTAATGGTCAAATTTGGACTACCATACTATATTTTTTTTAAGTCATCACATGCAGGTGTACCATTTCTTATTTCAAGGTGAGGTGGATGAGAAAACCTATACTCTCTTCGTTCATTTTTATTTGTTCGCATTCGACTTAATATATTTATATATAATAACTTTATTATATTATTCAATTAGTTTTTTTATAAAATACTATATTATCCTATTATTTTTAGGCATCTCACTCATTGAGAGAAAAATTGAAATAATTATATATAAAATAATAAATTGTCTTTGATTTTTAAACTTAGATATTTATTTTTAGTATAGTTAACACGTAAAAAGTGGACGGAGAGAGAGTATAAAACATTGCCGCAAATTTGATTTCTTAATTCAATTTCAAATTTATAAATTCAACCATCCTTTAAATAATCTGTAAATTCAACCATACTTAAAATCTATCACTCATTAAACCTAAAACACTATATTGTCTTACATACAAGATTACGTAGTAAGGTACATTAATAACGTAAAGGAAAATGATAATTATAACATCTTATCATTTATCCTTCAATCAATCATCTTTAATTTGATTTTATAATTTATCATTTTGCCTCCCAGAAGTGTTACTATTTGGTATTTTTGGAAAATTAGATGAACATCAACATGAGATATTAAATTTTCTAATAAATAATCTTTATATGTACTAACAAATACTTATATACAATAACTTTACATAAACATAAACAACAAAGTTTAAAACATGTACTCAAAAACAACAATTGATATCATAAGCATAAATTAATGACTGTAAAAAAATATACCAGGATCTATAATAATAGAATGAAACAGAAAGGAAAAAATTGAGCCCACTGAATGCAAAGTGTCCCCTTAAGAAAATTATTCCCATCTAGTACCCGAGGTCTAAAGGAATAAATCCTCTCAGGATGGAACAATTCTATTCACAAGTGTATTGATATGAAAACAATGGTGTCAGTGAGCCACTCAACAGGAGCAAAGTACATTAATATTTAATTGTGCAGAAGAAGAAAAAGACGTTTAGAATTTTCGTTGTTTTAAAATGAGAGAAAATTCCTCTATTTATATATATACAACAAAGGGTAGTGTGAATAAATGCTTATTGTGCCTTATCAGAAATTTCACAACTCTTTCGAAAAGTTACAACCTTTCATAAAAGTCATAATTTTTCATAAAAGTGTCAGCTATTTATAAAAGTTGCAACTCTTCAAAAAAGTTACAACTTTAATAAAAGTCACATCTTTTCTGTCACGCTCCGAGTCTACACCCTGGACGTGGCCGGCACTTGAAGACCATTGCTGGCCCCAAGCGAACCCTTGGCCTGACTTTCTTAACTCAGCGGAAACTTAACTCAACAGAATAACTCAATGCAATGAAAGGTCATAAAGCAACCTAGCTGATAAAAATTTGGCCAAAAAGGCAACTCGAGTCTCAAAATAGAATATTTATATATATACATGCATGAGAGACTCAATACTAACTGACTCTCTACGAAGCCTCTATAATACTGAGATGGATGTTGGGACAGACCCCGCAACATCCTAATAAAACAAAACTAGGAACACTAAATAACAGAGTCCTCCGGAATGCAAGGAGGCTCACCACTGACTCTGGAGTGCTCAGCTGGATCAACGGCGTGCTGGATGCTGATCATGTGTACCTGTGTCTGCATCATAATAAGATGCAGGCCAACTGGCATCAGTACATGGAATGTACGAGTATGCGAGCTGGAAAGCTAAACAACAAAGGCTAGAAGGAAAATCTGGGAGAAACTGAATAACTTACCTGGCTCAACTCAACTCAACCTGGCAATTTAGAACAAGCGCAATATAAAGAAAAGCTGTTTAAAACCTGTTATAACCTCTGTATGTATACAAAGATACAATAAGTCTGAGATGTATGTAAAAATACAAATGAATTGATGTATTTAAAAATACAATAGTTGCTGTAGGAGTTTTTCTAACCGACAACCATCACATAAGAGCTATAGTGATGATACAGTGATCGACCTCACGCTGCCAAAGCATCCTATACCCGACCAAATGTATAGGACATGAACTGCCTAATGGATCCACTAGTCTAATTTGAAAAGGATTCATCTAAAAAGTATGAACCTCTTCTACCCATGATGGCTACATGGTTCTATGGGGGTTATGAGTTCTTTGAACGCTCCCCCAATTCGGTGCTCAATACTACTCCCAAAAATGTATTGGCTCTTATGTTTTTAAAACATATTTCTTTTTGTTGATTTGAGATAATTACTCAAAAATTTAGCTCAAAGGCTATCTTGGAAATCTCAGTTTCCTCTCTTGCTTCATTTATAAGCTATTTCTCTTTTCTGAAAACAAGCCCGAAGGCTCTTCGAAAATCTCAGTTTTCGTTCATCTTAAATGTAAAAACATTTATAAACTTCTTTGGGAATACTTAGTTCCCTAATAACTTTTGAGAAATGAACTCAATTTTATACTCTTGGCTTAACTTGAAACTCTATACTCTTAACTCAACTTGAAACTTGAGTCTTAAAATGAAGTTAAAACGTTCAATAAAGACTCCTGAACAACTTTAAAGACTTGCTTCTTAACTTCTAAGCTTGACTCTAACTTCACTTGACTTTGAACCTAACTTTCCTCGAATTGGATTATGAATTCAAGGGTAAAAATCTCATGTTTATGGATGAGTTCTTGATGTTTAGACGTACCTTAGAGTGTTGAAAACAACTATAAAACATAGGTACATTACCAAGGAACATGCATGAAAGAGTGGGGAATAAATGGGAAGGATTGGCGTCCTTGGCGCTCTGAGAGGCGCGGGGCGCCAGCCCTAAAACTTCTGAAGGCCTGATGGGGCGCACTGCATGGCGCACCGCCCCAAGGAGGGAACTTCAGAGTCCCTTTTGGGGCGCGCTGGCTAGCGCGACGCCCCAGCCTTTTCCCCCGAAAATCCGACCTTTCTCCCTTGTTTTTCCAACTCTAAACCTTCTTAACTTCAAAGGTTCCAGACCCAAACACTTAGAATTATGAAACCCCTCAACATACAATAGATTCAACTCAAAATTACAACCGTAAACATGTCCCAAATCAATAAGAAACTTCAACAACACAACCACAACTTCAACAAACACAACCAATCTTTTTCTCGAATTTAAAACGAGTTTGGCGTGTGGGGGAAAGAACCAATCCAACACTATAATCTCGCATACCTTATTAGGGATCACCCCCGACGAAAACCACGACGATCTCGACGAACTTAGCTTATTTTTCTCCTTTCTCCTCTTCTCTTCTTGTCTCTCAAGAACCCTAACTCTCACTTTTTAAAAGGGAAAACTGAATAAAAATCAGTCTAAACCCTCAATATAACCAAAAGAAATGGTTAGGGAAAAGACCAAAATACCCCTACAAAAATTCGGGTTGACTTCCCTGTGTCAACAACCCAACTTCCAAAGGGCATAACTCACTCATACGAACTCAGAATCGAGCAAACTCGGCGGCGTTGGAAAGATCATTCCAAGGGATTCACAAACATCACTGGAAATACACATAATTCATCCTTAACTAGGAGTTATGACTGTTCAAAGTTGACCATAAACTCATTTATTTTCCATACTTAACAAAATTTCCAGATTTGAATTCTTTCGAAAAATGACTAATTCCAATTTCAAGCCTCTTCATAGTTATTTCAAATTGCCGGATGTTACATTTTCATGAAAGGGGAAGACTATTTTTGAAATAAGTAAATTTAAAAGGAAATTCTAGCTTGTGGTGACGCCACGTAGGCGGGCCTAGGGTTGTCTTTTATATAAATATATGATACATAATATATATATATATACATATATATGATTTCCTTTATATAATGGTGGTGTCCAACAAAAACAAATCATTATTGTATGCATTCGTGGAGCTAGAAATTTCACGAAGGGTGTCCAAAAATTATATAAGCAAAAAAAAAGTTGATGAATGAATGCACTGGAAAATTCAAAATGTTCCAAAATTTTAAAAATCAAATCGTATGATATGTATCTTTAATATTTGTGTTTAATTTAATTATGAAGTAAATGAACACAGTAAAATAAAAAAAATAGGGGGGGGGGAGGTTCAACTTAAAATGAAAGAAATAAAAAATCAAATTCATTGAAAATTCAATTAGCTTTATTAGATTTTTAATTTATAGATTTGTAAGAAAATTACTAAATATTATTAATTTATAGATTTTTAAGAAATTTACTAACTATTATTTAAGAAATAATTAAATATGAGTTCTTTAAAAAATGATTATAAAGGATTAGTAGCTGTAGGGATTCGAACCTGCGCATATAGGCTCCACGAGAGAACCTCTAGCCTCTGAGACAGTCTAATCCAAATTAAGAATACAGTCAGTATACTCCTACCATATTGTTTGCATATTGCTCTAGTATTCAACAGGTAAATTTTATCTCTTAATTCCTAGCAAATATAGACAACTATCTTTAATTTTTGCCATTCTTTGATTCTTTGTTTTGTTTTGCAGATTTCAGAAATGGATATTGGCTTAGCAGTTGGTGGTGCATTTCTCTCTTCAGTCCTGCAAGTCCTATTCGATAGGCTTGCTCCTCAGGGCGAGCTGCTGAAGATGTTTCGAAGGGACAAGCATTCGGATTTTAAAGAAGCTGAGGATGACTTTGGTCAGTCTTCAGGCTGTACTAAGTGATGCAGAGAATAAGCAAGCATCAAATCCATACGTGAGTCAGTGGCTTAATGAGCTTCAACATGCTGTGGACAATGCTGAGAATTTAATTGAAGAAGTCAATTATGAAGTTTTGAGACTAAAGGTGGAAGGTGATCAGTGTCAAAATCTTGGAGAAACACGTCACCCGCAGGCAAGTCACCTCAGCTTGTCCTTGAGTGATGATTTTTTTCTTAACATAAAGGATAAGTTGGAAGACAACATTGAAACATTGGAGGAGTTGCAAAAGCAAATTGGCTTCCTTGACCTGAAATTGTGTCTTGATTCAGGTAAACAAGAAACTAGAAGACCTTCAACTTCTTTGGTTGATGAATCTGATATCTTTGGTAGGCAAAATGAAGTAGAGGAATTGATAGGCCGTTTATTGTCTGGGGATGCAAATGGAAAAAATTTGACTGTAGTTCCTATTGTTGGAATGGGGGACGTTGGCAAGACAGCACTTGCTAAAGCTGTTTACAATGATGAGAAGGTAAAAGACTATTTTGATTTGAAAGCTTGGATCTGTGTGTCTGAACCATATGATGCTGTCAGAATAACAAAAGAGCTACTTCAAGAAATTAGATCATTTGACTGTATGATTAATAACACCCTTAATCAACTTCAGATCGAATTGAAGGAAAGATTGAAAGGCAAAACGTTTCTTATTGTTTTAGATGATGTCTGGAATGATAACTATGATGAGTGGGATGACTTGAGAAATACATTTGTACAAGGAGATATAGGAAGCAAGATCATTGTGACGACACGTAAGGAGAGTGTTGCCTTGACGATGGGTTGTGAGGAAATGAATGTGGGCACTCTCTCTAGTGAGGTCTCTTGGGCTCTATTCAAACGACATTCATTAGAAAACAGGGAACCTGAGGAACATACAAAACTTGAAGAGATCGGAAAACAAATTGCACACAAGTGCAAAGGATTGCCTTTAGCTCTAAAGGCAATTGCTGGTATTTTACGCTCCAAATCCGAGGTGGATGAGTGGAAAGACATTTTAAGAAGTGAAATATGGGAGCTTCCAAGTCGTTCGAATGGAATCTTACCAGCTTTGATGTTGAGCTACAATGATCTTCCTGCACATTTGAAGCGGTGTTTTGCTTTTTGTGCAATATATCCGAAAGATTATCTATTTTGCATAGAACAAGTTATTCACCTGTGGATTGCTAATGGTATTGTACAGCAGTTGGATTCAGGTAACCAATTCTTTGTCGAGTTGAGATCAAGAACATTGTTTGAAAGGGTCCGAGAGTCTTCTGAATGGAATCCGGGGGAATTCTTAATGCATGACCTTGTCAATGATTTGGCCCAAATTGCGTCTTCAAATCTGTGTATCAGGTTGGAAGACATCAAAGCATCTCATATGTTGGAACGAACTCGACACTTGTCATATTCAATGGGTGATGGTGATTTTGGTAAACTGAAAACCCTCAACAAATTGGAGCAATTGAGAGCATTGCTTCCCATCAATATCCAGCGGTGTTTATGCCGTCTAAGCAAAAGGGGGCTGCATGACATATTGCCAAGACTAACATCCCTAAGGGCACTATCACTATCTCATTATAAGATTGAGGAGTTGCCGAATGACTTGTTTATCAAATTTAAGCACCTAAGATTTTTGGACCTTTCTTCGACAAAGATAGAAAAGTTGCCAGATTCAATTTGTGTACTGTACAACTTAGAGACACTTCTCTTGTCACATTGTAGTTATCTTAAGGAGCTACCTCTGCAGATGGAAAAATTGATCAACTTGCGTCACCTTGACATTAGCAAAGCTCAATTGAAGACACCTCTACATCTGAGCAAGTTGAAAAATCTCCATGTGCTAGTGGAAGCTAAATTTTTTCTTACTGGTTCCAGCGGTTTGAGAATTGAAGATTTGGGTGAACTACATAACTTATATGGATCTCTATCAATTATAGAGTTGCAAAATGTGATTGATAGAAGGGAAGCTCATGAAGCATACATGAGGGAAAAGGAACATGTTGAAAAGTTATCATTGGAGTGGAGTGTAAGTATTGCCAACAATTCACAAAATGAAAGAGACATACTTGATGAGCTACAACCAAATACAAACATAAAAGAACTCCAAATCGCCGGATATAGAGGAACAAAATTTCCAAATTGGCTAGCTGATCATTCATTTCATAAGCTAATGGAATTGTCTATTAGCGACTGCACGGACTGTGATTCCTTGCCAGCGCTAGGACAGCTTCCTTCTTTGAAATTCCTCACCATTAGAGGGATGCATCAAATAACAGAGGTGAGTGAAGAGTTCTATGGTAGTTTGTCCTCCAAAAAGCCATTTAACTCCCTTGAGAAGCTTCGCTTTGCAGAGATGCCGGAGTGGAAGCAGTGGCATGTACTGGGTAACGGAGAATTTCCTGTACTTGAAGAACTTTGGATTAATGGTTGCCCAAAGTTGATTGGGAAGTTGCCTGAAAATCTTCCTTCTCTGACAAGATTGAGAATTTCAAAATGCCCTGAATTCAGTTTGGAGGCACTTATCCAACTTTCAAATTTAAAAGAGTTTAAAGTTGTTGGTTGTCCTAAGGTTGGAGTTCTTTTTGATGATGCTCAACTGTTCACATCTCAACTTGAGGGAATGAGGCAGATTGTTGAATTATCTATTACTGATTGTCACTCTCTTACCTCCTTACCTATTAGCATTCTGCCAATTACTTTGAAAAAAATAGAGATACATCGTTGCAGGAAATTGAAATTGGAGATGCCAGTTAGCGGATGTTGTAACGTGTTTCTGGAGAATTTGCAACTGCATGAATGTGATGTTATAGATGATATATCACTTGAGCTGGTCCCAAGAGCACGTTCTTTGAGGGTAGAGCAATACTGCAACCCAAGGCTTTTGATTCCTCCTGGGACGGAAGAACTTTGTATTTCTTTATGTGAAAATCTTGAAATACTTATAGTGGCATGTGGGACTCAGATGACATCATTGGATATTTACAACTGCAAGAAGCTGAAGTCGCTGCCTGAGCATATGCAGGAACTCCTTCCATTTCTTAAGGAACTGACGCTGGATAAATGTCCAGAAATAGTGTCCTTTCCAGAAGGAGGATTGCCCTTCAATTTACAAGTCCTTTGGATCAATAATTGCAAGAAACTGGTGAATCGACGCAATGAGTGGCGTTTACAGAGACTCCCCTCTCTCAGACGGTTAGGGATCAGCCATGATGGCAGTGACGAAGAGGTTCTTGCTGGTGAAAACTTTGAGTTGCCTTGTTCTATTCGAGCTCTTTACATATCAAATCTGAAAACATTAAGCAGCCAACTTCTCAAAAGCCTCACCTCTCTTGAATCTCTATGTGTTAATAATTTACCTCAAATGCAGTCACTGCTGGAAGAAGGGCTTCCCTTGTCTCTTTCTGAGCTAGAATTATATTTCCATCATGATCTCCATTCGCTACCGACCGAAGGTCTTAGGCGCCTCAAGTGGCTTCAAAGTTTAGCAATTTTTCGCTGTCCTAATCTCCAATCTCTTGCCAGATTGGGGATGCCGTCCTCACTCTCTGAGCTGGTCATTATTGATTGCCCTAGTCTCCGATCTCTTCCAGTAAATGGGATGCCCTCTTCCATCTCTACACTAACTATTTACAAATGTCCATTGCTCAAACCTCTCCTAGAATTTGACAAGGGAGAATACTGGCAAAAAATTGCTCATATTTCCACCATAAATATTGATGGAGAATTCCAGTAATGGTACTCTAGATAAATGTAAGTTAATTCTTTCTTCTTCTTTTTTTAAATTTTTGTTTACTTCCCTTTGCTTGCTTGCTAATTCAATATCTTGCTTCTATCATTTAAGGCGTGTAATATTGCATTGATTTCAAGTTTGATGCTACTGCATTTGATAGCATACACTGAACTTTTGTAAGTATTTGGATCTTTAGCACAATTGCTTTTCTGTTTGTGTGTATATAAACCGAAAAAACTGAAACTGAAAGCCGGACTAACCTTTACTACATCTGATATCCTAAAAACTTCTTTCTTTCATATTTTTCTGTTCCATATTAATGTTTCTTAATACAAGTAATCTTATAGAGGGATTCCGAGCCTCTGCAACTTCTCAAACACGTATCCACTTTTCTCAATGTAACACTACAGCAACACTTTCCTCACAGGTACTCCTATTTCCTTCAACTCTCTCCCAATCTAATATCCAAGTTCATATAATTAATAACCACATATATACTAGTGTGACAAGACTTGTGCAGTTCTGATTAAGCATGTTCATAGGCATCGGAACTTGGGTCACAGACGTACAGCTTGTCCTCTAACTCGGAAAGAGGTGTAATCTGCTCCTTCAAACCTTTCCTCCTGCAGATATCAATGACTAGAAAATGAGTTCCTGAGAGTTTCCAATGGATCGGATGGCATCATATCCCAGTGATTGAAAACACATTGTGGGAAGGCTTTCCCTGAAGTAGCAGCTGTCAAACTATATGAGAAACCGAATGACTCGATAAAAGGAAGGTATGCCTTGATTTCCTAAAGAGGGGTTCCAAGCCTCTGCAACTCCTCAAACATGTGTCCATGTTTCTCGTTCAGAACACTGTAGATGCCACCAAGTGAATCTCGAAGAGGTAGGCTTGGCAGTGAGTTGAGAAGCATAAATAGCCTACTGGAAACCAGCAATGACAGAATCCTTAATTTCATTTAGGTACTGGATTCCCTTAAACATATCAAATCCTACCGAGGATCCAATGTCTAGGATTTCTCCCAAAAGTAAGTAGGAGTGCTCTTCCTTTCAAGCCTTCTGCCTGGTGGATCCACATACCCTAAGAATAGAAGCTAGAGAACCCAAGTCTGAGCCTAAGGCTGTTTTCTAAGCCTTCAATAGTTTTAACCCAAAAGGTGAAACAAAAATGAGGGATGACTTCTTATTCATGTGAAGGGATCTATTAACATATCTGTGTATGATGATGTCACAAGATCATGTACACAATACAAGTTACGATTTTATCTCAGATTTCAAGATTATTTTCCATATGCCTGTCATCAATCAAAACACATATATATGAGAGAAAGATAACTTATGGAAAAGGAAACAATAAATCACATGATGAACCAATACAATCAAATCTCTCTATAATAACGTTGTTTGTGAAGATTTTTTTACTGTTGTAGTGAAATATTGTTGTAGATCTAGCATATAACATAACATAATATGAAAAAATAGTGAAAGTGATGATCAAATCGTGTGTATGTTATTAAGGAATACCTGTGATGATTAAAACGAATGACGCTCTGACTGATGTAAGAACTCTTTTTATCTCAGTAGCTTTTTATTTTTCGTTACTTCTCTTTGCTTGTTTGTTGATTATTTTCCTTTATTAAATTGTTGTGTGTAGCGTCTATTGCACTGTGAAGCCGAGGAATCATCTTCAGATCAGGATGATTTTGATGTTCGATGCAAAAAAGAAGGTGAAAAAATATTTCTATTCGGGTGGGAACACTATAAATGAAGTCTGGTATAGGTAGCAATTGAAATAACTTGCTCCATGAAGTTGATAGCTCAATGTAATAATAATCAACTTGTGATCTTTTACCATGCACATATATGTTATCGGGAAGTTATTTTGTCTTTAGGAAATTTATCTCAATAGCAATTCATGTATTCTTCTTTCATATCTCACTCTTTATTCTTACTTGAAGATTTTACTTCATTTATTGCTTGAACTTCTATCTTAGTAGCAATTTCTCGTTCCCAAGCTCTGTATATTGTACAGTTCAACCTTGATTTGCTCCGAGTAATTGCTTGCAGTAGAAGGATTAGCCAGCCTGTAGATTTGATGCTACTAGTTTAATGCTTGGCTGTATTAACATTCAATTGTTCTACCAAGTTCGTCAGCTTAATAATTTTCCTTTGATTGGACTACTTTCAGGTTTTCTTCCAACATATGAGAGGAGTATTGCTTAAAAATGCTATTTCCTTTTTTCGAGTGAGTTGTGAAAGGTACTTTCTCTTTTCACTGGAATTTGACACTAGTACTTTTCTTTTATCAAACTGAGAAGGAAATATTGAGCAAACTTTTGTACAAGGAGTTTCTCCTATAGCTCGTTAAGATCATTTCTATTTATTTCTGTTCTGTCAGCATTCAACAAAGTACAATGTTCGATTGACCAGTTTCTCTGCTCCATTTTGAGATGATTTGGCAAGATACAATGTCATTTCCTCATCGAGATTCTTTCAGTAATAGCTGAAGTTTGCCACCCGAACCAATGGTAGAGTTCCTTCCATCTCTCGAAAGAATGGTAGGCATTTCATTCTCAGAAAAAAGGGATATTTTTTGTGTATAATACTCTGATGGTTGGTGTTCACTGCTCCAGCTGCACTTCAAAATTGTGTAAACATGTCAACCGCAAGATTTCCTTCCAGCTGTATGTTTAAAATGTGCTCCTCTGGTTCAAAGGAAAACTGCTTAAAACGTTTGGCTTGAAATGCTGAACCTGCATTTAGACCAGCAGTGTTACAAGGTCAAGTTGGTATGTCCAGATGGTGTCGTCTACGAGTTTGGTAATACTTCCATCCTCTATATTGCTCTGTTGTGCGCGAGTTTGAAGCACCAGATGAAATTTTATTTTGTATGTATATATAAAAAGTGATATTATTTCAAGTTACGCCTGTGATCTTAGTGAAGGTGAAGCAGCAAATATTGCTATATATGTTGTCCTTAAGAATGTTCAGGATTGAGATTACAAGTGAAATTAGTTTAGTGTAATTACGAAAGACAAAGTTGGACCTCTTTATAATGACGGGCATGTTTTGGCTGCTATGATGAAATGATTGTTATTGTTACGCACCATAATAACATTTAGATCTTAATTGGCGGTTATTGAAAAAAGAAATATGCAAGAAGTAATTTTCCTCCAACTATTTATGTTATAGAAGAAAACAAAATGCTTAAAAGGGCCCAAACTATTGGGTGCCTTTCTGCTTGGGCTATCTTTTCATTGTATTTGATTTTATCAAATAAAGAGAAAATTATAAAAAGAATACTTTTTTTAAATCATTAATAGGGAGTTTCTGGTAATTTTATAAAGCTAATGCTACTTCATTGTAGAGACCAATTAGTAGGAAATCAAATGACATTTTTACAAAATAAATTAAAATGTTGAAAACAAGACAATTGTAGAGGTTAAATTTCAACTTCAAAGAGGCACCTTCTATGAAAAATTATTTTAAAAACAATTTGTCATAACAATGTTCTTGTCCTGGACTTCAAATTTCTATAAATAATTTTTTTTTTTTTAAAATGAAGAAGATAAGGGTAGAAAACATTGTAATTGAAAACTTATCATTTTTTTCTAATCCAAGCCATGCTGCCTTGTAATATATATATATATATATATTATAATTTTCCGTCTCATTCACCATCAATCAAATATGTTACTCCCTCTGTCCCAATTTATATGACACATTTTGGATTTCGAGATTCAAACAAGTTTATCTTTGACCGTAATTTTTTCCTATATCTTTTAAATATTTTGAATTATCAATTATTGAGACTTGTAGTACTTTTTATGTAGTTTACAAATATATAAATTTCATTCACATTTTTTTGAAGATTTCATGATCAAATTCTTGGTCAAACTTAAACTGTTTGACTCTCGAAAAGCGAAATATGTCACATAAATTGAGACAGAGGGAGTATAATATATGTAGTTAAAAAATGCATGTTTACTATGACATTCGTGTCTACTTCAACTTTATACAAGTTTAAGTGTATTCTTGTGCACATCTAATGTTGGAGAAAATAAATATCAGCTGAAACCAAATTAAATGACATGTTTATGTAAATGTCATTTTAATATTATAATCTTAGCTAATTGTGGAGACCAAAAAAGCAATTAGTACGTATGAAGGTCAAAGAATCAGGATCTAATTAACTTTCCCCTCCGTAACGCTTCTGAATGGTCAAAATCCATGTAAAGTCTACAAGAAAAAAATAAAAACAATAATAAAATAGTGTAATAATTGAAACACAATAAATAACATATGATGATTAAATAATTTAACTTTACTGTTTTAATTACAAATAGATAAGTGTGATATGCTACCCTATATAAGTGTGAAAGGACTCGTCCTTTCATTCTTTGGTTACCTTTTTAGTGCAGATATTCACTGACTTATCATATCCATCAAAACTATTTGTGTACAATCCCATAACGATCTCCCAAAGGAGAGGGAACATATATCATTTTTAGAAAAACATTTTGCGCGTGTTTCAAGCGTTCAATTTTGTGTTCGTTATTCATATTATCATATCTTCATTCTTCATATAATTTTATGTTCTTGTATATATTTTCAACAGTTTTTAGGTTTTGTAGATGTTGACATTTATGTTACTGTATTAAAGTTTTGTATGAAAGAGATATGGTATCTGAGATACCATATATTGCAAGAAAATAGTTTAAACAGTTTGTTGGAATGTCTCTGTCATATTACCAGCATTGATATTGAGTGTTGGATTTTAAGTATTTTAATATTACTTTAAAAACGAGGAGTGACAGATTGCATCCTGGAGGGGACAAGTCAAGAGTTATATTGCTTGATTGATGTAGATTATGCCATAGTAAGCTTGAATCTTCTTGAAGAGGGCGAGATATTTGTGAAATTTTAGTGCCAAATTGGAAGTCTCAGTTCAAGCAAAAGCGACAAGTTGTGCAAAACAGGCAGTCAACAAAACTTACTTGTCTGCATATTGCTCTAGGTAAGAGAAAACTCTAAGTCGAGAAAATCTTAACATAGAAACATTAATCATCTCCAAATTTATAATCATTTTGTGATTCTTTGTTTTGCAGGTTTCAGAAATGGATATTGGCTTAGCTGTTGGTGGTGCATTTCTCTCTTCAGCTTTGAATATTCTCTTTGATAGGCTTGCTCCTAACGGTGAGCTGATGAAGATGTTTCAGAGGGACAAGCATGATGTTCGGCTTTTAAAGAAGCTGAGGATGACTTTGCTTGGTCTTCAGGCTGTGCTAAGTGATGCAGAGAACATTCCATAATCGGGGTATTTGTGTCCAATTTGTTTGCAATATCTAGTTAATAATTCTGTTGAAATAAATCCTGCTTTTAGTGCTCGTGTCGTAGGTCGTTCTTCTGGCTTAAGTAACGATTAAATCCATCTTTGGACTTCATTCATAACTGCTTGTCTTAGCTCCTTTGAATTAGCATAAATCATTACATGATCTCTTGCATAGTAACTCCATATAGTATTTCCGTTTAGATAATTATTTCCTAATTCTTGTATAATGGTTGATATATCAATTATCCTTTTATTGGCATAAAAACTTGGTATCTCTATTCTGTATATCTCTTTTTGTTGTCCGATATCATCGGATATAATCATATCTTTGGTCAGTCCTATCTTGATGACCTGTATTGGAGGTTTTATTTCCTCATATAATATCTCCGTTGGTGCTGTATAGAATCTTATATAAAATAAATTTCCTTTTGTAATTCTTTTATATGTAATAAATGTTTTGTGTAGCTCCGGTATTCCACTAATTTCTTCGCCATCATATGTGTATACGGTATTTAATAATCCATAGTTATAACATGTCCTTACTAGGTTAGCATTAGTTCTCGGCTGTGCGATTAGCTTATTATAACCTTGTAATTTTTGGGTTAAATAATCTTGGTTAGGTACTTGGGTTGTAGTAGATCTGGG
>JAJOOS010011800.1:0-10870 GCA_029582725.1 Solanum chiquidenum | reverse complement strand
TTTTCCTTTTTTGGATAAATTTTTAAATTTAACTTTTCGCTTGACATGCTTAAGAGTTAAGACCATAAAATTAAATGGTATTCTGATATATTTTTAATTCAAGACCATAAAATTTAAATTTGTTATCTATTTTCTTAAACTACATTCTGGACCATATGGAGCATCCACAAGCCAAGGTCCTATTCAAGAAATAAATATTTTTTATATAAAAAAAAGAAATTCTTAATTTTAAAATTCATTTTTTAAAGGAATATACTTGAATAATCTCGCAATAAGTTCCTTGATAACGACAAAATTTATAAAACAACTTATAAGATATTAGGTTCTTTGTTGTATAGTCAATTTGGAATAAGTATGAAACGGTTTTAATAATTATACCATTTCTCACACATCCTATTTTTACGAAAAATAATTTTAAAAAAATAAAAAATCTCAATTAGAGTTATAAGTCATCCTGCTATATTTGCGCATTGACCCCGTAAAAATATATCTTTGGTCTTTATCGGTCTTCACTTTTTTTAATTATTTCCATTTGAGCTTTCTTTAGGATGATGGTATCAACCTTAGGCCTGGTAAAAAAAAAAAGATGAAATATATGGACAATTTCTTAAATTTGTTTGCATATATATTTTAAAACTAGCATTTATTATGCACATATTAAAATAATGCAATGTTATGCGTATTAAAATCTAATGTTATGTACTTGTGTTGACATGTGATCCACAACATTGAAACAATATTTTTGCTCAATTCCATAGCAAACCTAACTTAGAACGAAGTAACATTCTATTAATTTGTACTCCAATACATAATTCACTAACTGGAAATCTTGACTCTTTCAAATTAATACACCAAGTTTTCCACAACAAAATAATATTTTCACTTCCCACAGAATTTATTATCATCAAGTGTGTTTTTACTTCTTCAAATAGTATTTATGTGTAGTTGTTATAATGAAAGTCTGTATTTAAAAAATAATAGTATTGATTATTATTTTTTACTCTTAAAACATTTACATATCAATTAGATGTAATTTTAAGGTTTGCAATTGCATATTCAAGTTGTTTTTTTAGCTGAAGACAATAAGAGGTTGTTTGGTTGTTAGGTAATACTCATTCGTATATTAGTTATTGCTTCTTCTATTCTACACAATATAATATACTAATTGGCTCATAAATTATACCTAACATATACTTGTGTAGTATTATAAAATGTAACCAAATGTCATACTTGATATTGTCGACTTTTATATAACATAACTAAAAAACTACCCAATATCGTATTTACTAACCAACGACCAAACAACCCCTAAGTTTCTCATTCAAAACTGCCAAGACCTGATCACAAATAATTTCCTTTTTAACTTAAATAATCAGCATATCCTTCATTTTTAGCTTTTGTTTAATAGGGCTAAAAAATCCATTTCTTCATTTGGTTAGTAATCCTCGACAAAAAATAAACTTTCCCACAAGCCACGTAAAAGAGAGAAAAAGAAAAAGAAAACCAAAATGTGGGGTTGTAATATTTTAATTTAATAAATCAATGAGATTTTTTTCAAAATAAACAATTAAGCCTGTGATGAGTGCAACAACAAACCAAGCTAAATAAATATTCTATCGGTTCACTTTTACGTATTTGATTTTTTAAAAAAAGTAATAATTATTTTTTTATATCATATTGTAATATTTTTATTAATTATAATTATTAGTTTAGGAGAATAATTTAAATAATAAAAAAATAACTTTGAGGATAATTTTTTTTAAAATAATATGTTTTTTAATAAAAAAATAGATATATATCTTTGTAATATAGTGGACGACTAAAACTGACCGCCAAAGTAAATAATACTCCTTTATTTTATTTTTACTTATCACTTTTGACATATCAAAAAAAAATTACTATATTTTTTTCTTCATATTTTACTCTCGACATTATATATGTATTCTGTTAAACATTATTTAAATAGGAATACATAATATATTGAAAAAGAGAGCAGCATCATAGGAAAGAGCCGAAATTGAGAATTTTGGTAATTTATTTATAAGCTATTTTTGGAGTTATCATCTTCAACTTCTCAACAACAATTATGGGTTCCAGTAGCAGTCGTATAAGATCATCATCATCCGGGTCCGGGTCCAGGTCAGGGTCAAGACCTAAACGGAGCAAGCTCAAACTTTCCTCTTTCTTCTGTGGTGGTGCCTCCACTTCTCAGTTGGACCATCAGGCACTTTTCTTAATCTTTATCCAACTTTTTATAGATTTTTGTGTGTTTCAGACAAAAAAAAAGTAATCTTTTTTGTTGTTTTTGGGTGCCTATTTGAGTTGTTGATATGATTTATCTGTTTTGTATTCTTGATAATTTTGATTCTAGTAACAAGGTGTTGATCATGGTCAAAAGGGGTTGCTTCAATTTTTTGCTTTTCTTTTTCCCCTCTATTTTCTTGGGTATTTTTGCTACTTCCTTAAAGTTATCATCTTTATTTGATTTACCAATAGTGAAGTCTGAAGTCCAGAGTTGACTTTTGTGTTTCTGTGGTCACTATGCATCTCATTTGTTTTTTCAGTTGGGACTGGTGTAATGAACCTAAATGGGCTCTGTTTCTTTCTTGTCGTGAATAATTGGTGATAATGGGATTGTTTTTGGTTTTACCATTTGGGTAATTCATTTGTGATGGATGGAGATTTTTCTAGGATATCTAACAATTTTGCTGAAATTGTTGAACTTAAGTAAATGGGATAAAGCGTGCTTGAACTGTTTCGTGCTTGGAAGTTAGATGCTTATTGAATGGTATTCATTGTTGCTCTCTAGCTAGAAAGTCCCTTTGAGCTTTGACATGTCGTAAATTGTTTAATGGTGCATCGTTAACATTCGTGTAAGGAGCCTGTGTGTATCATGCTCATTTCTCTGATTAAAAGAGGCTGCTAATGTGTTTTAAAAGGCTGTATTGCTCAAGGAAGAGTTAAAGCAGAGAAAAAGTATCGCCTCGGTTGAACAAATTTGCACTCACTGTACTGCTTTTGAACTGCGTGCTGGCAATTCAAGTTTATTGCTGTGTAATAATATATTTCCCTTTATTAGTGTCCAGTAGAAAATCATATGTTATATTACTTGTTCTTCATGCTGACTTAATCTTATTATCAAGTTCAACCTATCCTATAATCTTCATCCTTAAATTTGAAATTGAGATATGATGATGTTGTACAGCTTGAAGATTATCCCCAACCTCTGGTTGGTGATTTTTCCCGGAATTCTATAGCAGAATCTTCTTCAACATTTAGTTCAGAAGTTGGTCATGCTACTCAACCTGAGACAGGATCCTCATCAGAAAGCACTAGTGGTCTTAGTCATGATGCTTTTGTTGAATATAATTTGATAAATGCCGAAGTAAACATCAATAATACATGCATTTCAAATGAAAAACATTCAATATGTGACCAGGTTAGTTCTTATCTTAGTTCATAACTTCACATTTTGGACGAATAGTTACATAGCTACTGTAAATGGAAACAACCATCTCAAGAATCGGTCTCTTCACAGGCTAGAGACAGCTTGGCTGCAGCTGTTAGTACTGAATCTTTGACGCGCTTGAATACTGAAGACTCTCACACTGTGCCAGAAGAGTGCAGAAGCTCATGTTCACATGGGGATTCAATGGAGAATCACGGGGATGTGCATATTGAGTCAAGTTCTGATTCTAGATCTATTTCTGTTACTTCTGAATCTATACCAAGGCATCAGTTTCTCGAGGGTGATACCTCTGAAGAAGCAACAACTTCAGGTTCAGGATTTCTTGTGCTGGATAGTGAATTTGGAGTAAACTCCTCTCAAGATGTGCTACATGTTGATGTGGTGAGTATCTCTTCCAACATTTTATCTAGTAGCATTGCTGATATAGGTAGTCAAGAAACAAGAAGAAACAGTAGGAGGCTCTTTTGGGATGCTATATCAAGACGCAGTTTAAGAAGGCATAGTGACTCTCCAACCATTGTTTTCGCAACTGGTCATGCTGATGATCTAGGATCTCGTGACAGATGGCTAATCGATTTGAATGGTGATCTCCATTATGATGGGGTTGGATTTGATTCTGGTTATGGGGCTGGTAGGAATCACCGCAGAAGTGAACAAAGACAGACAACAAGATCTGAGGTAATATATCAAGATCTTTTCTGTTACTCTAATGCTTTTGACTGTTTGAGGTGGATATAGGCAATCCCTGCATTTGTTTTTTTTTAATATATAGAGAGTATGTTTAACTTAAAAACAGATTTTTCGATCATAATGAGTGTGAATTATATCAGGAGAAGGTAAATGCACTAGTTTTCTTTGTAGGAGGTTTTGGTCTGTTATGGCTAATTATTTTCAGCCCTCTTATGTTATACTTACTTGTCTACTTACACTCTCCAAAGCTTGATTATCTAGGCATATCATCCATATTTATGTTACGCACACTATATTATATCAGATGTTAACTTGCATTTTGTCTCGTTTAATATCTTTTTTTTAGATATATTTTCCACTAGTTGCAGTAGAAAATCTTAAGAAAATATTGGTCTCAGCTAATTTTCCCTTTCTTTTTCCATGTAAATCTTTCTTTATTAAGGACATGCTGTCTTACATGAAAAAACCAAAGGTGCCTATAATGGCAGCAATTCAAAAAGTCTTTGTTTTTTCAGTTCTTTTTTTTTTTTGGTTTTAAAAATTATGTGTTTGCACAAATGTGTAATTATAATTCTACATTTTTTTATGAGCACAAATGCATCTTAACTTTATGTTTGGTCATTGTAGCATCGTGAGGCTACTTTCAAATACGGACTACTTGACACTTATATCACTTCTTTTTTGAGGCGTTTACTATCATGTTTCCTTATGTTCTTTTTATTTTCATACCTAGAATTCATTAATGATAATCCCAATAACCTGTCTGTATTACATATACAGATATCTGAAAGAGTTCTTGAAGGCCTTGGTAACCGAGTTCCACAACAAAATCTTTGCTCATCAGGCCTTCATCCTGATGGTACATGTTCGTGTGAACCATTACTTACAACTGAAGAGTTTAGTACCCTTGCAAGTATTTCACGAATAATTATACTAGCTGAGGCCTTATTTGAGGTATGTCTCCAACATCTAATGTCCTTAAGTTTCAAATTCTAGTGGGTATTTTTTGTTAGGAATGACAACTTAAGAAATTCTCTATGCATATTATGCATCCTTCCTTTTCCCTATTCAAGTCACATTCAGGAGAATTATTACAATGAACTCTCATGTTGTTTGTGGATTTTGAGGATGCCAAATTTACAGTTATTTCCATATAAACACTTAAAAGGAAATAAGAAAGGAACAAGACAAGTTGCTGTATATTTTTTTATCTATCAGTTCGTGCTATTTGACAATGGAGTATGTCTAACTCTAGATTGAGGGATGTAAGACCCCTCCTCTTTGGACTGCAAGTTGGGAATTGGCTTGTCTTTGAACTAGAATAAAATAGATCTAATTAGTCGTTTACCAATCTTTGGTTGAGATCTTCTTTCCTCTACAAAAGTTTGTCCCATTTGTGAATCAACCTGTTTGGTTTGCCCGTGTTAATTATTTTTAAAATAGGAAGTTGTGTTGTGTAATATATTTTTTTCTTGACTACTGATTGGAGGTATCGGACACCGGGTGGAAACCAAGAAAAAAGAGTGGAGTTGAGATTTTTTTTTCTTAATTGATCTGTGTTGCTGGATGTTTGTTAATCCGTCCTAAAGAAACTTTGCATCTGCATTATTTCTTGGTGAATAGATCGCCAAGGGTAAACAAAACTCAAGGAGCATAGTAGAAATGCTTGACATCAGTTTATCCAGTATTAAGAACCCTATATAATAATTCCAGCTGAATGCGTGAATACATCCAACTTACATAGTTTTCTATTCCGAAGGCACTTGATTGTTGCCAGTTACCTTAATCGCAGAGACCTAAGTTTGAATTCAGTGCAAGCTTGAATCTTAGTAAATTTTACAGTGTTCAGCACCTTCTCGGAGAATAATCTTTTTTACATTGTTCAGGACTCAGCACTAATAGCATAGTGCCTGTTTAAAAGTGTACTATAGACAGAGAGATTGAGAGGGATATACTGGATACTGAGTGAATGTATTTTCAAGATTGAAGGCTAAAGGAATGAGGTGTTCACGGTTACTGATTTTTTTCATTCAATAATTTGTGACCTGTTAATACTTTCTGGTATCTCCACTTGCCTTATTATGTGATTGCAATAGTTTGAGCTGATATGGCTTGGTTTCTTTTCTTAGGTCCTCGATGAGATCCATCAACAATCTTTCACACTTTCGCTATCTACGCTCTCGCTTCCAGCTCCAGATTCTGTTGTGGACTCATTTCCTCTCAAGTCTCACAAGAAGTTAGGAGCTATAGACAATGTTCCCACTGATATCCAACAGTATGTCTTCTTAACTAGTTGAATAGTTGATATGCTTGCTTGAGTTATGTTGCCTCCTAAGGTATATACGTTAGCAGTCAGTAATTGGTACTGCCTCCTCCCCTCCAAATAATAGTCTTCCGCTTTGGTAGCTGAAATCGCTGAAGAGAAAGAAAACAAAGAGATTAAAAGAAGTCGGAGAAAGCAAAAGATAAAGAACAGAAAGTTGTTCATGTATATTGTCAGTTCTACGATTCTCCAGGCTCCTACTGCAGTAGTTCGTTATTAATTTGGATTTGTTAGAAAAATCAAATTTAAAGTTTCGTCATGCATGAATTATGGCTTAGCTAGCATGCTTGTGAAATACTTGTAAAAATAAAATTCTCTCTATAATTTTTCTTAAACTTTTGACACATAAATTCCCCTCTTTGGATTGATTTGACTCTTTATTTAGATGTAATGGGATCTAATAAAGCTGTCTTTTACCCAGTTGTTAGACATAAGATAGCTGGATTTTCGATCCTTAGGCAATCTTCAGTCTTCACTAGTAACATCATGAAGATTCTTGGCTTAAGGGTTACTAGCTTTCCTCCCAGTTTGTTTTGACGAGTATCCATTACTCTATCATCTATCCAAGGCTCAGCTTGACAGCCTTAATATTCAGCCACGACAATGAATTTCCGTAAAACTATATACCCTGTTGTAATGAGCTGTACTATGTCTTTGTAGGTGCCACATTTGTTTGGCTGAGTATGAGGAGGGAGACAAACTGAGGGTGCTCCCTTGTCGCCATGAATATCATATGCATTGTATCGATAAATGGCTTAAGGAAGTAAACCGGTATGATGTTCAGACAATTCAGTGTATTTTGCTATGTACTTTGAGATGTAGCTTGTGCCTCACTTTCCTACTTTCTGGTTTTCCAGGGTCTGCCCAGTTTGCAGGTGCAATGTTTGTGAGAATCCCGCGGTTGCTTCTGTCTCAAATTCAGAAGCTTCTTAACAATGGTGCTAATCTGTGTAAATATAGAACAGATTTAGGTGAAAATGTAAAAACTATTGGATTGAATTGTGTTAATATAGCTGCAAGAATTGTAAATATATACTATGATATATAGATAAAATTGGGTTGAAGAGTTTCCATTAGCTGTGAAAATCTCTTCTTTCCTTCATTTCTCTTATTTCTTTCAACTCATGCTAAATATTCTTCTTTTTTTTGGGTTTCCCATCCGGTGTCCGGTACCCACATTGGAGCTCGACTAAATTCAAATTCACGTCGAAAAGTTTCACATTAGGGGTAGCGCTTTAACAAAGGCTACTCCGTACTCAAGGGGACTCGAACTCGAGGCCTCTTGGTTAAAAAACTCATGCTAAATATTAAATGAATGCAGTAACTCCAACCCACAAAATAATGTAATAAGTAATTGGGAATAAAAAGTTAATTAATAACTCATGTCAAAAGATTAGAAAATTAGTTTCAAACAAAAAATTATATGAATTATTTTTTCTAAAATATGCTTAATGAAGTAATATATATTGTCATTCTTATTGAATTTTGGTTTAACGCCACCATTCTTATTGAGTCTTTCATAGCGTAAGGTGAAGTAATATATATTGTCATTTTAATTTATACGTGTTAAAATAAAATTGTTTAATTTGTTGCGAACTCAAGATTCATGTAAGTATTTTTTTTTTCATTTTGATATAGAGCAATAACAATTTATGAATCTCGTATACAAAAATTATTAAATAACATAGTACAATATAATTAGTATTGTATTTATTTAGTTTTGCGTATTTATATCCTCATTTTTTTGGGCCTCTTTTCTTAAATTCACGAATCAATTATCCATTTCATATAGCAAACTGTTGAAAATGATACCATATCAATTCATAAATTTCGTATACAAAATTCATCAAACATAGTACAATATGATTAATCTCTATTTAGAAAAATAAGTTTAAACGAAGGATAAATTTAGATCTTCATTTGTATTTATATTATCATTTTCAGGATTCAGACTCTATCGGTGGGATTGCATTTGTATTTGTATTTGTATTTGTAGTAGCATAATCTTCGTTATTATATGGAATACAGTCACAAATTTCTCCCCAATCACAAAAAGGTCTACAATGGCGACCTTTAACCACATAGGCACAATCTTCATCTGTATAACATACTAATGGATCACCTTCAACTTTAATACATAGAACATCTGTAAGAAATATATATATTAGTTTACAGTATCGTACTTTGCACGTGTGTATCATTAGTAAAAGATTATATAAAAAGAGAAAAAATTGTAGTTAGAGAGAGAGAGTCACAAACCTATTACAACAATAAAAAGTGCCATAATATAAACCAACTTCAAGGATGTCTTCTCCATATCTAGAATATTTATTTATAGTTATGTTTGCCTTTTTATTTTTATTTTTTACTTATTGTATAAAAACTATAGACACTTTTATAGTTTAGAAATAGTCATATTTATGATAAATTGTCGTTATATTTTGACAAATGTGCTCTTTAATGCTCTTTTCTACTATTTCAAATTAAATTAACGTAACTCCCTTTTAAATGCCTAGCGTTTTCTTACGTAATAGAGTAATGTTTTTATCTCAAATGAATTGTATTTTATGAATATAAATTTAATTTATATTTTCTTAATTTAATAAGGCGAACAACTAATATAAAATAATTATTTTTTATTATAATGGTCAATTAATATGACACGAAAGAAATAATAATTAAATAAAAAGTGTACATGTGAGTTTCAGTACATATAGCAATATACTCCTTCTGTCCCTAATTACTTGTCCACATTTTCATTTTTAGTTGTCCCTAATTACTTGTTCATTTTGACAAATCAAGAAAGGACAATTTTTTTTACCTCTTATACCCTCAATTTTTTAAAAAATGTAGAATTTCTTGAAAATCTTAAGTTTTTAATTCATCCGCTTCATAATTAATAGGGTTAAAATGATAAACTCACTATGTCAATAATTGTTTTCTTAATAGGTGTGTCAATTCAAAAGTGAAAAAGTAATTATGGACAAAGAAAGTATTAGGCATAATACATTGTTGGAATACTGACCCCCAGATTTGCCTAAGGAACATATATATTCTATCTGTTCCTTTACATATTACAACAATTACGTTATGTAAAGCAAATAAAATAATGACACAATATTTTATCGCGGAAAACCCCAACTCATAAAGGGTAAAAACCACGACCTACATCTCTGTAGGATTTAATTTAACTTCACTTCATTAAACTCTGTGTAACATCCGACATTTTGAAACAAAGATGAAGAAGCTTGAAGATTGAAATAGTCATATTTTGGAAAGATTTAAAAATCTGGAAAATTGGCCAAGTGTGGGAAAAGTGAGTTTTTGGCCAACTTTGAGCAGTCATAACTCCTAGCTCAGGATGAGTTAGGTGTAGTTCAAGTTATGTTTGCGAAGCTTGTGGAATGGTTTTTCCAACGCCGTCGAGTTTACTCGATTTCGAGTTCGTATGAATGAGATATGCCCTTTGAAAGTAGGGCAGTTGGCAGGGAAATCCGTCCGGAAATTTTAAGGGTATTTTGGTCTTTTTCCTAACCAATTCTTTTGGTTATATTTAAGTGTTGGACTGATTTTGGATCAGTTTTACCATTTTAAAAGAGTGAAGAGTGAGGGTTAGGGCTTGAGAGAGAAGAGGAGAAGAATAAGAGAAGGAGAAGAAGAAGCAAGGTTCGTCAAAGATCGTCGTGGATATTGTCGGGGGTGATCCCTACTAGGTATGTGAGTTCATATTGTTGGGTTGATTCTTTCCCCCACACACCAAACTCGTTTGATTATTGAGAAAAGATTGATTGTGTTGTTAGTTGTGTTGTTGGTTGTGTTGTTGAAATTCTTGTTGATGAGGGATATGATTTGGTTGTGTTGTTTAGTTGAATCTCTTGTATGTAGAGGGATTTTGTGCTTCCAAGTGTTGGGGTTGAAACCTTTGTTATTGGAAGGGTTAGAGTTGGAGGAAAAAAGGGAGAAAAGTCGAGTTTTCTGGGGTGTCGCGCCTGCCAGAGCGCCCCAAGAAGCGTTCTGAACTTCACCCCTTGGGGCGCCGCGCCTTGCAGAGCGCCAGCAAGACCCTTCTGAACTTTGAGGGCTGGCGCTCCGCGCCTTGCAGAGTGCCAAGGACGCCAAGTTTTCCCTTTCATTCTCCACTCTTTCATGCATGTTCCTTGGTATTGTACCTATGTTCCCTAGTTGTTTCCAACACTCCAAAGTACGTCTAAACGTCAAGAATTCGTCCATAAACATGTGATCATAAACCTTGAATCCATAATTCAATTCAAGGCGAGTTAGGATCAAAGTCAAGTGAAGTTAAGAAGTAAGTCAAGCAAGTTTTCAAAGTTGTTCAAGAGTCTTTATTGAACGTTTTAACTTCATTTAAGGCTCAAGTTTCAAGTCAA
>JAJOOS010011799.1:0-15339 GCA_029582725.1 Solanum chiquidenum | reverse complement strand
TGGCATGAAAAGGGTGGCTGTTTGCTGGTGGGTTTGGGTCGGAGAAGAAAGGGAAAATGAGGTCTGTTTGGGGGTTAGAAAAATGGAGAGAAATGGGGATTGTTTGAGTCTGTTTTGGAGGTGGGGTCGGGGTTTTGAGGTCGTCTGGCTGACTGGTTTAAGTGGTAATGGAGCTTGAAGGAACGGTGGTCGGAGGTTGGTTTGTTTTCCGATGGGTCTGGTTTTGGATGAAGGAAAATGAAGCGGTTGTTGGCAATTTTCAAGCGGTTTTTTGGTAGTGTGAGCTTGGAGCTCGGAATAGTGGTTATTTCGTCTCTCCGGCATCATGGTTTCGCCGGAGTGGACGACGAGAGGGGCTGACTAGTGAGGTCTTTTGGGTCTGGCGGATCTGGAGTTTGCTGGTTGATTTTGGAGCTGTTTCCGGTGACTATTTCACCGGAAGAAGAAGAAGAAGAAAAAACAAAGGGGTTTTGGGTGGGGATTTGGTGGTGGAAGAGAGGAGAGGCCATGGGGAATAGGATAGAAAAATATCTTAGGGTTTTTTCTTTTGGAATCATTCACCATCCTCCATTTAAAGACTAAGAAATAGATTAAATAGAAAATTCAAAACCATCTATTGTACAATATCATTATCTAAAAACCATGGATTGAAACCATTAGTTAATAAAATAATCGTATACGAAAACTTATCTATATTCGAATGAATTTCTAAACTATGCAAAATATCAAAATGAATATATTAACAAATATAACAAATAAAATCAATATTAAAAAATATAATAAACGTAACTAATGACATGTAAAAAATGCAATTTTAAAATTAACTAATAAAAAAAAATCTTAAATTTTGATAAATAACGATAGTTATCGATAAACTTATTTAAAAATATAAAAAATTTATTTTGAACTATTAAATAAATAAAACTTAAAAGTTACGAATTTTGAAATTGTTAGGCCGAAATTGGGTGTCAACACACGTAATATTACCCTTTTTTATATAAAAAATAATAATTATTCTTTTATATTTTACTTTCTTTTTTATATATATTTTCATATTCTCCTTTTCTCATATTTTCCATTCTTCCATTTCTTTTTCTTTGAAACTTATGCAGATTTGACGACGGGGATGCCATGACTACCGCATCTTCGACCTTCACCGAAATTCTAAACACCACAAAATCTCGTTCTCTAAAGCTAGAGACAGACGGAAAACTTTATCACTGATTAATGTTTACAAAAATTTCAATAAATGGGTCTTCTTCAGGTCTGTCACCCAATGATGAATTTTTCTCCATTAATTGAATCTATTACTTAGTGAACTCCTCCATTAGTGACTAGTCTAAAATTCGATTCTTCTAACTTTTAATTTTGATTTTGATCTACCAACAAATTTTCAAAGTGATAAAAAGTGGAGATATGATGAAAAGTATGTGATTTGAAGATATGAATTGGCTTAGTGATGAAAAGTATGTGATTTGAAGATATGAATTGGCTTAGTGATGAAAAGTATGTGTTTTGAAGATATGAATTGGCTTAGTGATGAAAAGTTGATGAGGGCAGTGACCTAGTGGTTGAGGTGAGCCCGCCGGTGTCTATGGATCTTATGAACATTGAAGGGAAAAGATAAAGAAGGTAAAAAATAAATAAAAGGAAACATAATTTTTTTTTTTAAAATAGAATATTAATATGAAATAAATAAATATTTATAAAGTTAATAGTTTAATCATCTTTTTTTGGGAGAGTGAACTACACATTCTTTGCCACATCAGCATTTAGGGAGCAAATAACTACACTTTAAAATAGTCCAACGGGGTAATAAGACTTCCGTAAAGTATGAGTGTGTAGTTGGGAATTCGGCTATAGGTTGGTTTTTTTTTTGGCCATTTTCTCTTTTAAATATAAATAAATAAATTGTTATGTAGTTCTTTAGCATGTAAATAAAGAAATTTCTTCGATTTGAGATATTATAGAATTCCATTACCTTCGTCGCAATGGAGTTCCGCTGCATATTTATTGTAATTTTGAAAAGGAGATGGTAGATTGGAGGTGATTATTAATTTTCAATTTTGTAATTTGTTAGTAATTTTATTTTTGATTTAACAAAAAATTGATGATATTATGATATTATAATAGTGACGTGATGAAGACTACTTCGGAGAATTGACGAAGATGGCAGCTACGTCGAGGATTTCTGGGCCGCTAGTCTGGGCCGCTAGAAGGACTGAAGAAGAGCAGAGGAGGGTAATGAAGAAAGAAGAAGAAATGGAAAGAAAAAGAAAAAGAAAATGAAGTTAATAAAATACGAAAAAAACAAAAACAAAAATAAAAATAAAGATAAAAAATTAAAATTTAACACATGACAGATAATAAGTGGTGCGTGATTGCACTTCTTTTCTTTGAATTGAGGGTCACTACAAGAAATTTGATTTTTAACAACCACTTCTTAACGAAAGGATATACGTCGGAGCTAGTAGCGATCGGTGACGACCAAATTTTTTCCAGTCGTTATTGACTAATAGCGACCAGAATGGGATTTTTAACGACCAAATATCCACTCGCTAAAGGCATGTTTTCTGTAGTGGTGGCTTAAAAATGACATATTTACAACATTT
The DNA here is from genome assembly GCA_029582725.1 of Solanum chiquidenum. Classification (NCBI taxonomy): domain Eukaryota; kingdom Viridiplantae; phylum Streptophyta; class Magnoliopsida; order Solanales; family Solanaceae; genus Solanum; species Solanum chiquidenum. The sequence goes on along the minus strand of JAJOOS010011799.1, from coordinate 12,727 downwards.
TAAAATTATTTAAGGGGGTACTAAGACCCCCACAAAATTAAAGTGTCTTTTTAAAAAACAGGCCTTACTTTAATGGGGAAATTATATATTTTCTCTACTAAGGAAAAATAGTAATCTATAATATTATATGTAGAGCTTCCAAATATAGTTTAAAATAAAAACATAAAAATCATCATATAAGTTCACACGAAAAAACTAGATACATCAAGTCTTATAATTTGATGAATCATTTATTTTTTTTGGAGGGAGGAAGCAATTTTCTTAGTGAGATATACTGTGTGTTTGATTTATAGACTATGGAGATAGAAATTAAAATGGTTAAAAAGGTATATTAACTAAGAGATAAAGTGGATTTTAATAATTTTCTATACGGAGAAGGGCCTAAATTTCCCCTTAACTAGCTCTTTGAATGGGAAAATTGTATATAATAGCAAACTATTAATTCAAATTAAATGCTATAAACGTAGTTTGATTTAATTGTATCCCATAACAAACTGTTGCTATTTCGTCTTTCTCCCTGGTGAATCTCGCTCGCCACTCTCGTTCTCGCTGGGCAATCTCACTAGCATCTCTCGCTTTTATACAAACACAAATGTATAAAATGCGTTTGTGTTTGTATAAAGCGAGAGAAAATGGTATATATACATATATTTTCATTCCCCTCTCTTCTTTCTCTCTCGCTCGTCACTCTCCCAGATCTCGCTCACCACTCTCACTCGCCTCTCTCACTTTATACAAACACAAATGTATACATTCTGTTTGTGCTTGTATAAAGCGAGAGAAAATTGTATATACAAATACAAATGCATATATTTTCTTCCTATACACTTATGATTATACAAATACGATCTTTCCCTACCCAGTTTTCTTTTGCCTCTCTCTCTTTCTCGCTTTATACAAACACATATTATACAATTGATTCTTTTGTATATGTATACCGAAACAGATTATACAATTGCTTCTTTTGTATATATGTATAGCGAAATAGCCATAGCAAATATAAAGTTTGCTATGGAGCGCAATTATGCAAACTATAACTATAACATACAAATATGATTTTTGTGTTTGCTATTATGAAAGTTGCTCTTGAAGAATTAATACAAAACTATCCTTCATTTACCTTTCGACCCCCAAATAACCCTGATGTCAACCTCTTGACCCAAAAGGTTGACGCCAGGGGTATTTGGTGAAATAAAAAGGTAGATGGAGGATATATTTGTACTAATTCAAATAATTTGAGTGACATTTTAGGCCCTCTCCATTTAGAAAATTATTAAAATCCACTTATCTCTTAATAAGTATACCTTTTTAACCATTTTCTTCTATTTCCTTACTCTATAAATCAAACACACACACTGTATATCTGATTTCAATATATCTTCATCAGACCAATGTTTTATATATTGATCTTGAAAACAATTGATCAATTTATTTTTGCACAGACACATTTCTTGAAAACAATTGATCAATGTATTATATATTTTTACTGTATTAATTCTAGCATGGAGGGTCATAAAGCAGCAAGACGCCAAAAAATCGCAATAGTGAAAATAGAAAAAGAAGTCAATTGGGGTGCCGCATTCTCTAATTAGTGTTTGGCCATATATAAGAAAGCCTGTAACTTGTTAGAGAATGTAACGTCAATCTTAGATAGTTATTCTTCCCAAAGTGGTAAACAATATTCTTATGTTCATGCAACTACTAATGTGGTCATCAATAATTTTTTATGGATCCTGCAATAAAATTAAGTGTAAGTACACAATCTGTTGTTGCACAAACACGTAACAGTGTAAGACAATGATCACCTCATCAAGTCACATTGTAACGTGTTTGTGTAGGCACCTACACTTAATTTTATTGCAGAATCCATAAAACAATCGATGACCGCATTAGTTCGATGAACAAAAGAAAATGGTTTACCAATCTACGAAAAAGCAATATTCCAAGGTCGATGTCACATTCTCTAAAAGCTTCACTGATTTTTTTTTAAATAAATCCAAACAACGTCTAGAGAATGCGGCACACTGTTCGACTTTATTTTCTATTTTTGCACTATTACAATTTTCTAGCTCCCTGTTTTTTTCTTACCCGCCATGTTAGTATACAATAAATATGATATTTAAAATTAAACCCTGTTGAACTTTCTATTAACATTAATTAACAGAACAAACCTTCTACAAATTTCTTGTGAATTTTCGTCTCTGTTTACTATATGTCCTCATTAATAAATAAGTCATACAATTTAACTATAACTTCAAACTTTAACTAACTAGGACTGAAATTAAGTTCAAAACTAGATCAATTCTTATCCCCAAATTTTGATATTCTAAATTTAGTGATGGCAAATGGGGCGGGGCGTGTTTCGGGGGAAATCCATATGAATCCGTAAAGATTTTAACCCGCCCCGAAAAGTAAAACATTATTTTCTATCCTCTCCGTCCCACATAGACCCGCTCTACCCTGCTCCACTCCTAATAATTTGTTCTTTTTTTAACTATGTTTTATACTAAAACTGAAATTTATAAAATTCTTTTTCATAAAATACTGATTTATTTTTTAGAATAAGTGGGTCGTGTTGAACTCGAAAAAAAGGATACTGACGAAATTACAACAAAGTGAATTGTTGGAATCTAAACTCTTAAAACTGACAAACAGAGGGAATTTATACTTTATTATTGTGATTAGCATTTTTATCACATACTGTAAATAACTGTAATGGATTTGACTCCCCTCCATTACTCTTTTCCTCCATTTCATCAAGTACACATCTAAATGAGAGATATGTATATTATTTAATTATTAAAGATTAAGATATATTGCATTAACTAATATCATAACCATAGTTAAGTGAATAGGTTTTGAAAAAAATCCTCTCTAAATTTAGTAAAAATAATTAATTCTTCTCAATTTTTGGTATCCATATATTTATATCATTAATTTTACTTTATATTTTTATATTTAAATATTAAAATTATTGAACATGGACTTCACAACGTTTAATTTGTTTAGCCTAACAGTAGTCTCAAAATATATTTTGCCTTTTTTTTTTTAAAAAAGAAAAGAATATTTTGATTTTGGATACTTTCACATTTGTAATTCTAACGCATTTTTTACTTCCCATTTTTATTATATGATCTCTATCATCAATGATAATTCTTTCTTTTATTTTTTAAATTTCTCAACATAATATTTCAAGAATAAATTTGCTAGCACAGGAAGCGATTAAATAATGTACAATATTAATATTTGAATATAGAAATATAAAATGAAATCAAAGGGTTCTAAGATTTGTAGGAATATTTTTCTTACCAAAGTTGAGAAATTATTTTTTCAAAGCTTATTCACTTGACTATGGTTATGATATTAGTTAATGTAATATAATCTTGACCTTTAACAATTAAATAGTACACATGTCTTTCATCCAGATGCGTACTTGGTGAAATTGAGGGAAAGGGTAATGGAGGGGGAGCCAAATTCAACTAGTAATTAGCAATTATATTTTGCTCTAATCATATTTTATGCCAGTAATTAACTTCTAGTAGTTGCCTATAAATAAATTGGTCTAGTTATATTATAGGTCTGTTATTAACTTTATTATAATAAGTAATTTTATTTTACTACTAATAAGCAGGGGAATTTGATACAAATTGGATGACAATAGTCAAGAGATGATTGAATTCTAACTTGTGAAACCAATTTAAAATGCAACTTTTAATTTAAAGAATGAATGTACAACAAAATTTAATGTGAAGAGAAGGAACCCGCAACCCGCCCCACACCTACTTTAAATTCTTTACAAAAAGTTTCAACCAACCCTACCCCGTCCATGCATAAAGCCAAATCCGCCCCGCCCCACCCAATCCCGCCCCATTGTCATCCCTAATTTTGACTCCCCTCTTGTTTCAGTTCTTTTGAGATATCACTTACTCCAAAAGAAGTAAGTTTGAGACAAAATCATTTTGGAATTTCAGCCAAGTTTGTCATTCATGTTTAATCTTTCTAATTGGCTTGAAGGAGAAACATACGATCTTAAGAAGTTGCCTTCAGTAGATAAGATATAAGGAGGAATGATGATGGAGAAGATCTTAGTTGAAGGACACACTAAGTTGGCCTATTTAAGGTTGAATTTCGACAATCATTGGAACGACAACTTTTAATTTTCCCAGATCTACTATGTTTTGTAAATAAACATCATAAGAAATCTAGATTAAAATGCATACCTGTTAAGTCATCTTGTTTATCAATGCGGAAGCGTCTTTATGTGGAACATTCAACTAGGTCTTCCTCTCATTGCTTCTCTTACAACTAGGAGTCGAATGCGGCATTTTTCATAAGGTTACGGAGATGAGAGGCGACCTAGCTAGTCATTTATTTATAGGCACCAACCTTGACCTAATGGGCCTTTCCATAATAGGAGGTCCTCAACACGGTCTACACTGTTGCCAGCCTACATTTATACATGACGTGATTTAGGCCCAATAAGGAATGTAACATAAAAGCGGCCTTAGTCATGTCCACCACCTATACTTGTTTAGACCTTTTTATAAATCGCAATAATTAAGTTAATGTTAGTGTATATTTGGTAAATTTTGCAACATTCTTGGACAATCATTAACTTAATCTTAAAAATTTTAAAGTTACAAAGAAATGTTATTTTTATAAAATGACTCTAAGGCTAAACGAACAGTGGCCTTGTACATAGTGGTAGAATATCACTTCAAACAAGACTATCAATGCCGAAATGCGGCATCAATCAATGAGACAAGACCAATCCACAATCACAAGCACTGAAGTTTTGCCAACATAGACCCAGCAATGTGGTAGTGTAGCAAGAAATGACCAGCATAGACTCCAAATAAAAGTCATTTCATTTTCAGTCCGAGGTGATTTTTCATAAAAAGTATATATGCTACAAATCAGCATGCACACCATCGAAAAACCATCAATATAATTTTATATTATAACATGTGTCCAATTGATCAAAATGTGCGCCATCAGAAAATCAAGATTTTCTAAGCTCAGCATACAACAACAAATAAATGATTTTAACGCAGTGATATACTTTGTCACTATATTATATTCAGCGGCAATAATAAAAAGGGATATATATAATTAACACTCTAGATAAATACTTCTAAAGGCTTGAGTAACTCTAGATACAATGACATTTACTCAATTTCTGCTAAATGTTTTTTGAAAAATATTTTTCAATTTTCTCATGTTTGGTTGGCTTAAATGTTTTGAAAAATATTTTCCAAATCGAATTATTTTCCTCAAATTCAAGGATAATGACTTGCCTCCAAAAAGTAAGAAAAATATTTTCCAAAACTCATTTTTAACCTCACACCTCAACTTTCCATCCTAACTCAAGTCTCGGGTACTGATTCCCGATACTGATTTGGGATCCAACTCTTGATTCTTAATTTGGGACCCGACTGCCAGGTCGAGTTGGAGTCAGATTTTGATTTCAGTGTTAGGTCCCGTGTCAGGATTCGAGGTCGGGTGAACTAGGTCTCGAGGTGGGGTTTTGAGTTGGGTGTAGCAGTCAGGTTTCATGTTGAGAGTCAAGGTCGGGCTCCAAGTTAGGTGTCGATTTTGGGTTCTGGATCGGTCATCCGGGTCAGGTGTCGGAATTAAATTATGTTTAAAAAATTAGGTTCAGAGTCGGGTGTTGGAAACAGATCCCAATTCAAAAGTCAGGTTTCGAATCAAGTTTCAGGGTTGAGCCCAATTTGGAAGTCGAGAATTGAGATCGAGTTCCAATTTTGAAGTTGGATCCTGGGTCGGGAGTCGTGTTTCAGGTCGGGTCAAGTCGAAAGTTGGATCAGGATTCGATGCCATCTCCCAAATTAGAGGACGGGTTTTAGGTCAGGAGTTGGGTGTCGAGGTCGGGTCCCAGTTTGGAAGTTGGGTTTGGGTTGTCCCGTGTTCGATCTCGGATCGAGGTTGAGATCAAATCCTTTTTAGATCTCAACTTTTGAAGATCTAATAGACACAAATTGCCCCTTTTAAGCAATATATCCATTTATAATTTTAAGCATAAGTTGTTATAAACTTTTAGACTTGTTAGAGAGACAAAATATATTCTGAAAAATAGTATTCTCAATACATCAATGATACAGTAGAAAACACATATTTATAGTTATACAATTGTAGAGTTAAAGTTCTATTCTAGAGTGGAGTATATATGGTTATAAATGTATATTCTGTAAATCAGTCCTATTCTAAGAAAGAATATATTTTCTGATTATTATACAATTATAGTTTTTCCTAACATCCCCCCTCAAATTGATACCGGTGATCACAAAGTAGCAATTTGGAGATAAGATACTGATGTCGTGCTCGTTCCATCGCCTTTGTAAACAAATCAACAAGCTGATCATGAGAATGAATGTGTTGTAGAGTGATGAGACGATCGATAACCAATTCTCAAATGTAATGGCAGTCCACCTCTATATGCTTTGTGTTTTCATATTGCATTGGGTTTGTGGCTATTTTAATCGCACTAGAGTTATCAACAGTAGCACTGTAGGAGATGTAATAGCGACACTGAGCTCAAATAATAGCCGTTGTATCCAAACTATTTCCGAACTTGCTGCCGACATAGCATGATACTTAGCCTCTGGAGATGATTTAGATGTACGAGATTGTTTCTTACATTTCCAAGATATCAAGGATGTGCCAAGAAACATGCACCAACCAGTAACAGAGCGATGAGAATTAGGACAACCAGCATAATCTACTTCAGTATATCCTTCAAGATGTATAGAAGAATCAGAACGGAAAAGGACACCTTGACTCATAGAATCACGAACATATCGAATGAGACGAAGTAATGTAGTGTGTTGTATACGGTAAGGATTAACCACAAACTGACTTAGAACTTGTACTACATATGAGATGTCTGGCCTTGTCATAGTGATATAAACTAAGGATCCCACCAACTGCCGATACAATGTTGGATCATTGAATGGTTCTCCATCAACCTCCTTGTACTTTGTATTAATCTCCAGTGGGGTGTACACAACCCTATCATCAGTAAGACCAGCCTTTGCAACAAGATCATGGGCATACTTTTGTTGTGTAAGCATGATCCTAATAGGCAAGTATAAAACCTCAAGTCCAAGAAAGTATGTTAGTCGTCCCAAGTCCTTTATCTTAAATGAGGTATGCAATAATTCTTTCAACTTAGTAATATTATCTGGATTATTTCCTGTGATAATGATATCATCAACATAGATGAGAAGTATTGTGATATCTACTGGAGAAGTACGAATAAACAAAGAATGGTCTGAAGAACTCTGAGAGAAGCCCGCAGTTTGAATTGTGGATCAAAATTTGTCAAACCAAGATCGGGGAGCTTGTTTTAAGCCATAAAGAGATTTTTGCAGACAACAAACTGCATTTGGTCTTGGCAGAACACACCCAGGTGGTGGTTTCATAAACACCACTTCTTCTAGATCGCCATAGATAAATGCATTTTTCACATCCATATGATGTAAGGTCCAACCTTTCATTAAAGCCACAACCAATGATGTCCGTACCGTTGTCATCTTAGCAATAGGTGCAAAAGTCTCCTCATAATCCACCCCATACTCCTGTTTGTACTCTTGAGAAACTAATCGAGCTTTGTAGCGATCAATTGAACCATCCGTCTTAAGTTTAATGGAATACACCCACTTACTTCCAATGAGAACTCCAGCTATTGATTTATCAACAAATTCCCAAGTAAAATTTTCATTCAATGCACGAAGCACTTCTGACATTGCCTCTTTCCAACAAGTTTGTGTAGATGCCTGATAGTAAGATGTAGGTACATCAACAAAATGTAGTGTGGTATGCATGGAATAAGACTTACCAAATTTCCCTGGAGAGTAACCGAGCCATTCCGGAGCATGGCGATCTGTCTGACTAGATCGGCGTGGGGGAGTAGCTAGATGAGACGATTCCTCTTCGGAAGATGCGGATGAGTATGTAGAGTCAATAACAAAAGAACATGACGATTGGAGATCATCATAATCATAGTTCATTGGCAGCTCCGGAGGATCAGTAGCTACCACATCATCATCAAACTTGTACAGAAAGGAAACAAATTCTGAAGAATGTTTAGAATTGTGTTTGTAAGATAATTGACCCTAAAAAAAAACATGTCTTGTACACGAAGCTGGCGACGAGATGCATCATAACATAGATACCTCTTTTGTGTGTCACTGTAGCCACAAAAATACATTGTGCTACCTTAACTGAAAGCTTTTGTTGTTCATGTGTTGGAAGATGGACAAAGCAAACACAACCAAAAACTCGCAAGTAAGAATAATTAGGCTTCTTATGAAATAATTTGAAGTACGGTGCCTCATTAGCAATGACTGTGGAAGTTTGTCTATTAATCAAATATACATAAGTATGTACTGCTTCAGGCCAAAAACTCTTAGGCATATTAGATGTGCCCAACAAAGCCAATGTAGTTTCCAAAACATGCCAATTTTTCCTTTCTACGACTCCATTTTGTTTCGGAGTATGAGGACAAGTGCATTGACAAATAATTCCTTTGTTTTTGAAAAACTCAACAAAATTAGTCTTAGTGTACTCTCCTCCAGAATCAGAACGAAATATTTTTATAGTTTTATGAAACTGTGTATACACATACTCAACAAAATTCATAATAAGAGTCGGAACCTCAGATTTATTTCGAATAAAAAACACCCATGTGTATCTAGATACATGATCAATAAATAACACAAAGTACTTATATCCTATCCTTGACAAAGTGGGAGAAGGACCCCAAACATCACTATGCACCAAATCAAACCGATCGTTATGAGAAGATGAACTGGATGGAAAAGAAGGCTTGTGACTTTTCGAACCAGCACAATTAGAACATATCAAAGGGAGACTGGAATGAATGCTATGTGTTGCTGGAAGGCATGATTTGAGCATGTGCTAAAGTCGATAGGAATGAGGATGACCCATCCGATATTATGCCAAAGAGTGAGCAACTTATTCGAGCGAGTAACATCCGCGACAGAAACTGAAAGAAAACAATGATGCAAATGATGATGAATCGACTCTAGAAGAAATATTCTGCCAACTCTACGCCCCTTGGCCATGGTCATCCCAGTTTTCAGATTCTGAACAACACAATCATTCAGTGAGAATTTTACAACACAATTCTGATCAACTAGTTGACCTATCGAAACCAAATTAGCCTTCAAATTAGGTACACAAAGAACGTTAGACAAATTTCCAACAAAACCAATACCCGAAGCAGGTAATGTATGCATGTTTGCCGTATGAATAACATGTTTAGAAACATCATCATACAATGAAGAGAATTGGGACAGATCTCCGGTCATATGATTGGAAGCACCCGAATCTAGATGTCAAGTAGATTTAATAGAATTACTTGTACCTGAGGATGCCGAGAGTGCACTTGAGATGGCTCCGGGAAGGGCAGCTGCTATAGAATCTTGAATCAGCCTTTCAAGATCATGTCCAGAAGGGAAGGAACCAGCTGATTTAGTGACATATGTCTGGTATGCTTGGTGAGCAGGCTGTGAATGATTTTGGACGACGACGACAGTCCGAAATATGATGTCCAGTAATCTTACAGTAAACACAACATTTTTTCTTCTTAGGACAATTGGCTGCTATGTGACCAAAGTCGTTGCATTCATAGCACTGGACACTTCTCTTAGTATTTCCTGATGAAGTACCAACAATTGATTTTTGTGCAAGTAATGCAACAACGGGTAATGGCATCAACTCCATGGCCGCCTGAGTTCCAAGCCTGGTCTCTTCATGCAAGAAGGTTGCCAACACAACATCAAGATCAAGTGTGATTTCTCTGTTCAACAAACTGCCACGAATTGACTCAAATTCAGGACGGAGTTTCATCAAGAACTGTACCATCCTTGTCCTTTGTCGTTCTCCCAACACTTCCTTGAGCCCTGTCGTAGACATATTTCTCCCAAAAATTTGATCATGTTCTGACCAGAGCAGATGTAAGCCAGCATAAAAGGAACAAACATTCTTATCCTCCTGTGTATATTCAGCAATGTTGCGTTCCACTTCAAACTCTCGTGCTAGATTGCTTTGTTGGTAGACGTTACGTAGGTGGAGCCACATCTCTGAAGCTGAACTAAATGGTTTAAGTCCCATAGCGATGTCAGCATGTACCGAGTTCAGCATCCAATCTATTACCTTCGCATTATTCAAATTCCATCGATCCAACTCTTTTTCATCTGTTGGCAGACCAGCAGAACCATCTAACCACCCAAAAAGGCCATTTCCTTGAACAAAAATTCCAAAGTGGAATTCCCATAGAGAAAAATTGGAACCATCCAATTTTGTGGAGAGCAAATCATGCGAGGATGATTGTGAATTCATTGAGGAGACAAATATAAAAGAGAAAAAAAAAGGGACAGATACAAAGAGACAAGAGGAACGCAGGAAGGTAACAAGGTACCTGTGTAGAGAAAGCAAAGAGCACGGAAAAATTGTTAAACGATGGCTCTTGAAACCATGCTAGAGAGACAAAAAATATTCTAAAAAATAGTATTCTCAATACATCAATGATACAGTAGAAAATACATATTTATAGCTATACAATTGTAGGGTTAACGTTATATTCTAGGAAGGAGTATATATGGTTATAAATGTATATTCTGTAAATCAGTCCTATTCTAAGAAAGAATATATTTTCTCATTACTATATAATTATAGTTTTTCCTAACAAGACTGACTTAAGATGTATTTTCAACATAATTGGTATCACATATATATAGATATGCATTTAGCACATATATTATTTTATTTTGTCCAAACACATCAAATATTGTATGGTCCTATAATGCATGAGATATATATGATCATCTTTAGTTTCTTCAATGTTTCTTCTTTCTTCTAACATCTTGAAAATTAGTTTGGAAAATCCTTGGCAAATGCACCATTTAATACCATTATTGGCAGCTAATGCTTCTAGCTCCGGTGAAACCATAACCGATTTCGTATACCACTTTTTTACATGTGGCCAATGATGTAAGGAGCCACGTTGTCACTAATTAAATCAGTCAAATTTTAAAAACCCACCCAAATTCAATTTACCCCTTTCATCATTGGCAACATACAAAAGTAATATGCCAAACCTTGCTATGTTTCCGTTAATAAATAATGGCACAAACTGAAACGGGCACTTTGTGTAATAGCAGTGGCAAAGGTGAGCCAAACTTCTAATGGATGACATAGATAAATCTTTTCTCAAAGTTCGATGATATATTTGTATTTTTTGCTACGTTCTCTTGCAATAATATGATTCGATGTACCTACATTTGCTACATTCTCTTGCAATAATATGATTCGATACAAAAAAAGATCCCCATTTAAGTTCTACTATACAACTACGATCATGCATGTACACGCATGTTGAGAAGTTAAAATGATAGTACTAGTTTTCTATATAACATGATCGACAAAGTGGCCCAATGCCTAGTTCGTCATCTATGCCATCGTCCTCTTCAAACAACTTCAAGAAACAAGCTTGCTCGTTCTGCCTCTTTTTTTGCTTCCAACATTTGTAGGTAATAACTTCTCCAAGAACTAAAACAATCAACACTGAAGCACCAATGACAAGCATGAAAGCCAGTGCATTAATCTCTTTCCGCCTTTTTGTGAGCCAGATGAGTGTTGTGAAGCTACAGTAACAATGCAAAAAAATTAACAATTAGTACTTACTGACCATTCTAGAGACGCTTAACAAACCGATTTATATATGTCTCATATTCAGTTACAGGAGAGTTGGCAAAATAGCCACTCTCAAAACTTAATGTGACATTAAGTCACAAGTCTTGAAAAAATAGTGGTATACCCACTAATTATGACATCACCTATGTGCCCTACTTGGACATACAAAAGATCCCACTAAGTTTCCATATCTTCACTTTGGTCCCCCTTCTTTTCCAACAAACATGGAATAATATATCTATTTACATAATGTTAAAAATTATATTAGAAAAAAGAAAAGTCTCTAACGGGAAAGAAGCAGGTCATTTTTTGCTGTTGTCGATATTGTCGATTCTGGCGAGTTTTCAGACAATAATATCCATTTCCAAGGTAAAATTATCATCATCTCCTACTCTATTTTCATTTTTATTCCATTTTCTTTAAAAAACCAAGCTTCCAAATGATTATCCCGCCATTTTAGAAATTTGAGAAATCTTCCATAATCAATTGATAACTCATTAGTAGATACATTTCTTTAGTTTAAAAGCATTGAAAAAATGTTTCGCCATTGTAGGAGCTGAATTTTGAACCCCGATCTCATCTAGTCGCATTTTTGTACGGATGTCGTACCTCATCGATCGTTAAAGACTGATACTGTAATCTAGTATCTATCTTTGTAGTCTATAATGACAGTAGCTGAATTTGTTGTTGCTGGTGGAGATTATATGGGAGTATGGAAGAGACTCCCAAAACACTACTAAAAAAACAGTGAATACCGACCTAAAAATTTCCGACCTCAAATGGAGGTCGGTAATTTCCGACCTCCGGAGGTCGGTATTTACAAGTAGTCGGTTTTTATGCAAAATAAAACGGGAAAACAAAATTCCGACATCTGGAGGTCGGAATTTTTTCCGGTAAAATTGAAAACCGACCTCTTGATGTCGGTATTAAACAAATAAATAAATAACAATATTTTATTTTTTCTCAATTAAATAATACCGACTTCCGT
>JAJOOS010011798.1:0-30385 GCA_029582725.1 Solanum chiquidenum | reverse complement strand
TCACATAATGTAGGTTCTATGATGAAAGGTCATTCTCATCTTAGAAACCTTTGAGCTATATGATATGAGGGATTAAGTCCCTAAAGCCTATTTTATGAACTAATGTTAAATAAAGGCTTAAAGATGTTTAAAATGGGAATTGGAGCTTAGCATCGAGTGAACATGAAAAATGAGAGTGGGGGCTTCACGTTTAGCAAGTCCGGCTTCCCACAAGAGAACCTTCACGTTTAGAAAGTTTGGGTTCCCAACATAAATGTTGTCTCATGAGATGGAAACCTCCACGCCTAGCAAGTCAAGGTTTTCTAGTAGTAATCTCCTTGTTCCATAACTACGTGCCCCCGTAGGTCTTAGCTTAGTGGATCCACTAGATAGTTATTATGTATGTAGGTCCTACTTTGGCAAGTAGTACCCTCTCTTTTCGGTGTGGGAGTAGAACACCGGATTCCATGTAGCTCACATGGTCTCTGTCGGTTATGGCAATGTCTCCCGAAAGTTAAGAATATGAACTCTAGTCATGATTTCTTAAAGAGTTACTTAGTGTAGGTAGGACTATGGATCCTACTTATGCATTGCACAAGAGGACTCTAAGGGAGGTTATGATTAGGCTCTTTATGTAATGAAGACTATGGTCTATCTATATTAATATGAAAGCATGTTAAGTTTGACTTTACTTATGTCAAGACATGAAGTATGATTATGCATGTGAATTACACTTATGACTTCTTAATGGGTTTGCTTAGTATATGTGGGGGTATGGGACTACATGTGTACATTGCACAAGTGAGCTTGTGAAGGGGTTGTGAGGGTGGTTTACCTATGATATGAACTAAATGGGTTAAGACTCATGATGTAGTAAATGAATGAGTCCTTATATGATGTTATGAAGTATGTTGGTCTTATGTCTAATGTTAAATGAAGATGTTATGACTTGTTGAATATGATGTGCCTAGTCATTGGTGGCTTCCTAGGAACACTTGGTATGAGTAGTATTTTGGGATGCTACTTGCACATTGCACTAGTGTGACTTGGGGATTGTCTTAGGTGATGGTTCCTATGTGAAGACTATATTTTATGGTGTGCTTATGACTCTATGAATATATGTGGTTGGATTGATGAAGACTATATGTAAGTTCACCTTTGGTAACCTTAAGGTGATACATTGCACCAAGTATTCCCTAAAGGTTGCTTGAGGAAAGGAGTCAAAATAAAGAGGAAGGTAATGTATTGTATGCATTGAATGTGCCTAAAATGTTATAAGTGGATTTATGTGCTATTATGAATGGTTTCCATGTGTATGATGATGTATGTGGGTTATATTGTGCCTATTGTGTTAAAGATTCATGAAGTTTCTCTAAAAAGGCATGATGCATGGTTTCTAACTAAATGTCATTTTAAAAGATTGTTTTTGCATGGTTATCATACTTAGTGCATTCTTGTACTAACACCATTCTTCTTCATCTTTTTACACCAAGTGTAGGTGGTGGTGGCTAAAGGACTTTCCTAGAAGTGATGAGCTTGGCTTTCTATTCCCAAATTCGGGTGTGTCCTTAAAGATTCAAGGACCTTTATGTTAAAGAGTTTCCTTAAGTTCAATGTATTAGATAGTAGTTTCTTTTGTATTGTAAGGGCCGTGTCCTTCTTGTGTTGTAGTCGTGTTTTAAGATGGCTACTTTGAGACGTAGTATTCCGATTTTGTATTAAAGGTTTAAATGAGATGACTTTCTAAGTCTTGTGTTATATTATGAAAAGTTTTAAATTTTCTGCTATTTTCTATGATAATGCTATGACCAATTCTAAGGGATTGTATAAGACCTCCGAGAGGTCGAATACGCCGGTAACGACTAAGGGGTGCTCTCGGGTCGTTACACATTATTTCACCAGATTGGGGACAACCGTTTGAAGTAATGTGTGATGCAAGTGGAGTGGTGCTTGGTGTGGTATTAGGGCAGAGGCGAGAGAATATTCTTCACCCTATTTACTATGCTAGCAAAGCTCTAAATGTGGCCTAGAAGAAGTATACTGTGACTGAACAAGAGCTTCTTGTGGTGGTTTTTTCATTCGAGAAATTTCGATCCTAGTTGCTTGGTACTAAGGTCATAGTACATACTGACCATTCTACATTGAGGTACTTGATGGCGAAGAAGGATGCAAAACCGAGGTTGATCAGATGGGTATTGTTACTGCAAGAATTTGATTTTGTGGTGAAATATAGAAAGGGGACTGAAAATCAAGTTGCCGATCACTTGTACAGATTACAGGAAGAGGCTATGCTACAGCTTAGTGATAGGGCTGAAATTAATGATGCTTTTCTAGATGAAGAGGTATTGGCTGCTTCTCATGATCTGATTCCTTGGTTCGCAGACTTTGCTAATTATTTGGCAAGCGATTGAGTGCCCCCGAATTTGTCTTTTCATCAAAGGAAAAAGTTTATGCATGATGTGAAAAAATTCTTTTGGGATGAGCCTTACTTGTATCGGAGTTGTGCTGATGGGATTATTTGTCGCTTTGTGCCCGAGGTTGAGATGTTGAGTGTACTTGAGGCATGTCATTCATCGCCTGTTGGTGGGCATGATAGTGGTATTCGAACTACGCATAAGATTTTGCAGTGTGGGTCTACTAGCCTACCATCCACCAAGATGCTCATGATTTCGCCAAGCCTTGCGACCGTTGCCAAAGAGAAGGAGGGATTTCAAAGAGGCAAGAGCTTCCTATGAATCCTATCTTGATGATAGAGTTGTTTGATATATGGGGCATTGATTTTATGGGTCTGTTTGTGAGTTCACATGGGATGAAGAATATTCTTGTTGCGGTTAATTGTGTGTCAAAGTGGGTGGAAGCAGTTGCGCTCCCCAACAATGAAGGTAAAAGTGTCACCGCATTCTTGAAAAATTATCTTCTCCAGATTTGGTACACCGAGGGTGATTATAGTGATGGAGGTTCCCACTTTTGTAATAAGTTGTTCAAGGCACTACTTGAGAAATATGGTGTCCGCCACAATGCTGCCACTCCTTACCATCTGCAGACTAGTGGGCAATTTGAAGTGTCCAACAAAGAGATCAAACAGATTTTGGCAAAGACTCTGAATGCTAATAGAATGGATTGGTCAAGGAAGCTTGATGATGCTCTATGGGCCTATCGCACCGCATTCAAGACTCCTATAGGCATGTCCCCTTACAAACTTGTATATGGGGAGTCTTGCCATTTTCCGGTAGAGTTAGAGCATATGGCTATGTGGGCACTAAAGAAGCTAAATTTGGATTGGGGTGCCGCATCAAATTAGAGAATGAGTGGCCTGAATGAACTTGATGAGTTTCGCCTAAAAGCTTATGAGAGTTCAGCCTTGTACAAAGAGAAAATGAAGAAGTATCATGATCAAAGGATTGAAAAGCGAGAATTTGTTGTGGGTGATCTTGTGCTTCTATTCAACTCTAGGTTGCGCTTGTTTCCAGGCAAGCTCAAGTCCAAATGGACTGGGCCATTTTTAGTCACGCAAGTGCTCCCACATGGAGCGGTGGAGCTTGAAAATAGTGAGGGAACAAGATTCAAGGTAAACGGACAAAGGATCAAGATCTATCTGGGAAACGCGGAAAGTGTGCAAGAAGTTGTTAAGGCCTATGTTCTTGATGAAGTCTGAGTAATCAAGAGGTGTGCGTCATGCCGCGACATTAAATCAAGCACTGCTTGGGAGGAAACAATCTAGAAAACTATAGGTTTTTCTTTTCGATTTAGTAGTTTTCTTTATTTCTTTAGATATGTGCTTTCTTTTTGGTTAGTGTTGGCCAGATATAACATAGAATCCGTGTCTAAAAAGTGTCCAGAAAATGTAAAAAGAAAGGCCTAAAGGGTGCTACATATGCAGGGATGAAAAGCAAAATCTGCAGAAAAAGGTTTGGTGTAGAGGTCTACGGACCCCATCGACTGTCCGTGGTTCGTTCCATGAACCGTGAATGGTGTCCGTAGATCCCAAGTAAGGTTCCTGAATTTTCAAAGTGCAAATGTGATCTACGGTCCTCATCTACGGACCATAGATCGACCCACGGACCGTAGACGGAGTCTGTGGGTCCAAACCCTAGTTCTGCCTGACCTGACCCGGACCCCTCTTATTTAAAAATCTCCTAATTTCAAACCATTCCCATTTCCCTCCATTTACTCGCAAACTGTTTCTAAACTTCCCAATCCCTTAAATCACTCCATAACTCCCCAATTAATCTTCCCTTTCTTTTCCCCACAATCCTAAATTTCCTTTCCTCTCCAAACTCCACTCATCCCCAAAACTCCCCACGAGGTCCGGTGGGTAAGGGCAAATTTGTGGTATCAAAAGCGTCGAGTCATCATACAATCACCCCACTCCCGCTGCTTGTAAGGTAATAGACTTTCCCCTCACTTTGAATTTCGATTCATCGATTGATTATAGAAAGTCCGGAATTGGGTTTTGACCTTGGGCAAATTAATATATGAAATTGTATGTTAAATTAGAAGTGAATGTACCCTTGGGACGATAGATTGTGATTGTGTTGTCTTGTTGTATAAAAAAAACAATAAAATATAAGTCAAAATGTAAGTTTCGACTTAAGGTTCCTTATCCTGCAGAAAATACCTGTAAAATTGAGTAATTGGAACCCCTAGAATGACGAACTAGCATAATTTATGTTGAAATACATGATTAGACTAGGATATTATTGAATATGGCAAAAATATGGGCTTCCAATCGAAGCATATCTGAGACCTAACACAGATCCCATCCACGAGACCCCGTCTACGCGTCGTAGGTCAATCTACGGACCGTAGATCAGGTCGAGGTTGGTGGCACATGAGAATTTCACTAAGTATGGAACCACAAAAGTGGACTACGGTTCTGCACATCCGTGGTTCCCATTAGAGAACAACTTTTTGGTACCTCTGATCTACGGAAGGGATCCACGGACCGTAGGTCAGCCTACGGACTGTAAATGCCCACCGTAGGTGGCCACTGAAGCCACTGTCTGAATTTTTTTGTTTTTCGTTTTTGTTCGTTCTTGGTTCTAAAATCTTTTCGAGTGTGTTATGAGTTTATTTTGGTTCTAATTAGACATCCACAGGTACCATGGAGCCTAAGAAGCAAGTGACCTACTCCAAAAGGGGTAAATCAAAATCCATGGTGCCTACTTTTAGGCTGATTGATGAAGATACAGATGCAGAAAAGGATCCAGCATATGTTCCACCGGCCACGAGGACATCCCATACTGCACCTCGGGCTACCCAGAATACATCCCAGAAGTGGTCACCAACGTAGTTACTGTCTCCCAGTCTGTTGAGGAGAACACACAGATCGGGTCACCGACTGGTTCAGGTTCCGGTTTTGAGGCTGGTTCTACTTCCGGCTTAGAGTTCGCCTCTGCTTCCGGGTCTGAGTCCGCCCATGCTTCCAGCTCCAGTTCTGGATCCGCCACAGGCTTAGGTTCACATGACAAAGCTGCCTCATATAATGAGGTCACTAGTTTGGGAGAAGTCCCGATGCCATGAAGCTACAACCCTGATTCGGTGGCTGGGGAGCCAAACAGATGGTGTGTTGAGGGCCAATGGCAAATTTATCAGGATGCCAAAATGAAAAATGACAAAGAGAAGATAGCCCGACTTATTACAAAGGAGTGCAGAGTCCTCATTGGGAGCCTACACACCGTACCAGAAATCCATCGGCTCTTTCAACATCACAAGTTTGAGTGGATGGCTCGAGAACCAGGCACCTATAGCGAGGAGATTATGAGGGAGTTCTATGCTTCCTATGCGGCAACTCTTCGGGGTTCTATCCATAAGAATGCCAGACCCACTCCCCAGGCACCCCTCACAGCTACACTAATGCGCAAATTTTCTGTAGACATCTTTGAGACCACCATCCTCCGGTTTCTCTATGGTCCTGGTCCTGGTCACTCTTGGGCACTCAACACGGTTAAATTTGACTACAGATGGGACACTGTACGGGGTGGAGAGTTCCAGCGGAGTGTCGAGAAAAGAGAAACTTTATTACACTGGCTAGCTAGTCAAATTGCTATTGACGGAGAGCGAGCCGAGTGGGTCACCACTTCGGGCGTGAGCATCAATAAGGCCACTCTCACATTTATGGCAAAAAAATTCTGGTTGTTGGTTTGCAATCGAATTTCGCCCAAAAAGGTTGACAACGCACTAACTTGGGACCACACAGTCATGGTAGCAACATTGGTTGCGGGATTCAAGATCAATTTTTACCTACATGCTCATTGCAGAGATACATGAGAGGTTTTGCAAAGCCTCCACTACTTTCCCTTTTCCTTTTCTCATTTTCCAGTTATGTAGGGACTCTGAAGTGCCGATCTGGCATTGTGTCAAGTTGATCCGGCCCACAGGGACACTGGATAGAGGCCTCATTTAGGATGAGGCAAATGTGGCGGCACCACGCAGAGAGCCGCAGGTTGAAGTGCCACCCATGGGAGCTGACTTAGTAAATGTTGTGGAGCAGATACAGGGTAATGATCTTGCCCCTCCAACCCACATTGATGATGTCCCGGCCTCCTCATCTCAGGCCTCGAGTTGGGCTCCTAGCTCATCCAGATCCACCCCTCATTTAGGAGCTACTGTTGTACCATTGACTAGGGTTCAGAAATAGCAGACTCAGATGGCTACGCTGCTCCACGATGTCCGGCCATGGATGCAAAAGTCAATAGAAGAGTCCGAGGCTACAATTGAGCAAAGGATTGAGAGCATGATGGACCAGAAGGTCTAGGCCATTAATAAGTTCCTCGATGCCTTTGAATTGAGAGTCCTCGAGCGACTGGCCCCGACCACAAATTTATCCTCTTTCCAAACTGGGTTAGCCAGTCTCGGGGCCGATGTTGATGTCATTCTTGCCACACCATGTAGTTGAGCCACATGCTGCACCTACTGCTTTATTCGATGATACGGTCCTTGATGCATTATTCAGTGGAGACGCAGAGGAGCAGCCCAAACCCACACGTGCCTGAGGTAAGATACACCGATCTAGACACACATCTTAGGCCACTAAGGATGACAGAGACAAGAAGACGGAGCACAAGAAGGAGAAGCAGGCAAAGAGGGCTTCAATATTAGATGAGCAGTTGTGCCAGGAGAGGGTTCGTGAGAATGTTATTGGGGCATCAAGTTCTATGCCCATTTTTGATGTTCCGAATACTGTGGGTCATGATGTGAGCACAATTGATGGTGTAGTTAGAATGATTGATAGCACTAATGAGGGTGACGTGATTACTGATGTGGGCACTACTGAGGGTGGCCCCAATGTTGCTGTAGCGGGCTCTGAGAAACCAGACCTACCCGCTTGTTAATGGTTCATTGGCGCTATGCGCCACAGGTTTACTTCACCCAAATCCATTACTTTTTAGTGTTTTTTGTGTGCATTGGGGACAATTGCACCTATTCTTTTTGTTGGGGGTGGGATAAATAGATTGTGAGTGATAGGGTGAAGTCTGAGTAACCCAACTCATAATCCTCTCTTGGGTATTTTTTTCCTTTGTTCTTTTCCCCCAAGAGACTGCTTATTTTTTGTTGAACCGGCATGTGTTAGGATTGTATGTGTAGAAGCATGAGAAAGAATGAAGCATGATTGCAAAAACTTTTTGAAAGAAATGATACCCGTCCAATTTTTTTTGTGATATGTGCTAAAATTTGTAGGCTAGAATGAGTTGAATGTGTTGGCTCTGAGTATGACATGATAATGAACCAACTTGATGGAATGACTAAAGCTAAAACTTGATATGGGTAATCTGATAATCTGATAATGAAACTATGTGCCAAGAGTGTGTGAGAACAATTGATTGTTCAAACAGTTTTTGTGCCAATCTAGAACTTGCCCGATTAGTCCTTCTAAGACAATCTACTCTAGAGGCTAGGAAGTGATCATAGGCCCTTGTTCTAATAAGTCCACAAATTGCCTAAAAGAAGAATCCAACCAAATGAAATAAATGCTCCCTTTGATCCAAATTCTTTGAGCCTAAATTAGACCATTTCTTTCTAAACCTCTAACTCACCTTCCCATAATCTACCATGTTGGCCCCGCTCCCTCCTTGGACATGTGCACCTTGACTTAGACCAACAGCCCAAGTTGAGGGTGGCTAATGTAAAAAGTAACCTCAATCTGGGCCCTGATCCGACATCGGGTATTGTGCAGACCAGCCAATGGAAAATCCATAAGTTGAGGGTGGCTATGAAAGAGGAAACCGAAAGAAAAATGGGTATGAAAAGAGTTTGATGTTGAAAAAGAGAAAAAGAAAAGAGAGGAAAGGATGTGACTTGTTGAAAGCTAAAGAAAAAAAAATGCAAGAAAAAGATGAAAGTGAAAAATAAAGAGCTACAAAGTCTAAAGTCACATCCATGGTTGAAGAGAATCAAGGGAAAGAAGGTAAAATGGTGGGATGACAAGAATAGGACAAAAAGAGGTAGAAAACCTAATGTAATGTCAAGGAGGTCAGAAGTCACTAAAAAAAATATCCAAATGTACCACACCTGACCCTGAGCCTACGTTACAAGCCAAGAAAGTCCTATAGTGATCCTAGAACCTACTTTGGAGAGTCTAAGCAGTGAAAATAAGGGAAAGCCTATGGTATTGAGCACTAATTGTACTTGAAGTTACTTCTGAGTGTGAGTGTTGAATGAATCCTTGTACTTAATTCATATTCATTGTGTGAAAAAGGGATTTCGTTTGAAGTAAGGGCACTAGTTACATTGTTGGAAAGTTGGTACCTTGGGGATAGTAAAACTGTGTATGTTGTGTGTTGGTTGGTCGATCTTTGTCATGGTTTGATCCACACAAGTTAGCTTGTTGAGTCTGAGAGAAAAGATTTGCACCAAAAAGAGAGTCTGAGTAAAGATCCATGCGATTGCTTGTGTTTGAATTGCTTGCTTCTATAGAAGTGTCGTTTAGAGTCTTAGTGTGTCGCTTGAGGACAAACAACGAATTTAAGTTGAGGGTGTTGATATACCGTGAGTTTACGGTATTTTTTAACACATTTCACTTAAAAGTTGTGTGTGTCAAGGGCCATTTTGTATTGGTTTTTAAGTATTTTGCTCATGTTTACACGAAATATGTTCAGACGTGGAAACTGAGAGACACAACTGAAGGATGTGCATAAAAGGACTTCTACGGAGGTGATCCATGGACCGTAGGTCCTTTCACACTACGTAGATAGGTAGACAAGGCTTGAAGGAAAATCAGGGAATTCTTGACCAAGTGTGGAACCACGGTTGCAATCGACGGACCGTACTGCTGATCCGTCAAATGATTTAGAGAGGGGTTCCAGTACCTGATTTTGAAGATTCTAAGTATGGAGCTTTGGATGAGGATCCATGGACCGTATAAAAATTCATGGTCCATATTGGTGCTGCGTCGTTTAGTTAAGAGATTTGAAGATTTTGAAGTTAGAAATTTGGCCAAGTCCGGAGTCACGGAAAGGACCTACGGACCGTAGATCAATCCACGGTTCGTAGGTCAGTATCGTCGATCGAAACTGCGTCCTGAAACATTATTTCCTTATTTCATTTTCTTTTTATTTAGGACTTATTTTTCTATATATAGGGCA
The DNA here is from genome assembly GCA_029582725.1 of Solanum chiquidenum. Lineage (NCBI taxonomy): Eukaryota > Viridiplantae > Streptophyta > Magnoliopsida > Solanales > Solanaceae > Solanum > Solanum chiquidenum. Next base: position 20,822 of record JAJOOS010011798.1, on the reverse strand, counting down.
TGTAAACTTCGTTTTTGGGGTTAGACTTTATTATTTTAGTTCTAAGTTTTTGGCTTTGGAGATTAACTTGCAACTTTAGCAATTCTTAATTTCCTAAGTTTGTTTTGAAGATTTTGGTTTGGAAATTCAAGTTGAAATTTTGGGTTTATCATTCCCATTACGTAAGTTCATGATTTCTTCTTCTAAAATTATGAATTGTGTTCTTACTAATATGGGTAACTAAATCCACAACTAGGGTTGTGGGAACCATGAGCAATTAACAAAGTATGAATAGTAACTAAGCAATTCTTAAATAGTGTTGTTGTATGCATTGATAATTCTTTCGTTTAGAAGTCTTTTTAACAAGTGCACACGTTAGAACTCACCTTGTTGCTACTTGCCGGACCAAGGAGGTAGTTAATAAGAAAAGAATTATTAACATAGATTTATTGTGATACTATCCAATAGTCTAATGTCGATTGGTCTGAGGGTGAAAACTAAGCCATACATCGATGTGATATCTAATATGAGGTATAAGGAAGAGTTAGTAAATTATACACACGTAGCTGGACCAAGGTGTGGGGTGAAATTCTCTAGATGCCGGACCAAGCATTTAGAGATACCTAACTTATCACTTTGCATGTAATACACTAGGAAAGGATTGCTATTACTAGGATTACTGCGTTATGAGCTTATGGGGAACACGTACATCCTAGTTACTTTATCATCTTGATAACAACTAAAGTTTGAATCTTGCTCATTGATTACTTACATAATTTCCTGAATTTGTTTCATAAATCCCCCCCCCCCTTAATTACTTGTTTTTTGGAAATACATTGACTAAACGAATATAATTGTTGGTTAAAGTTAAGTCTAAACCATATTCCTCGTGGGATCGACCCCAACCTACAAGTTGGGTTCTTTACTTGATAACGATCGCTTATGCTTCTTAGGGAGGTGTAATTTGAGCGTATCAGTTGGCCGGTTAAGTGTTCAATTAAGTGGAATCTACCAAGGGTGGTGTTATGGTTACAAAGGGTCCGAATCATCTTGGGTGACATATGGAAATTAAACAAGGGTTTGATTCAATATTATTGACTTGAAAGGAAGCGATGCTTAATGAATTAGTTGAGGCTTTCTCCCAAGGGGGAGATGGTGTGGTTGGATAGCAAGATTGTTGAGTGTTCCTAGTTTTTATGACTTTGAATCTCCTTGAGAATTCCACCCATGAAGGGTGTGAAGAATTTGGGCAAGAAGGGAGAACTTAGTCCCATGCAGGTAAGGCTCATGCAAAATTTTGAGACTTATTGATAAAGTTGCTTATGAGTTTGAATTGTTAAGTGAGTTCGGTTTGGTGCATCTGGTATTTCATGTTTCCAAGCTCAAAAAGTGTGTTGGAGATCCAGCATCCGTTATTCCCTTAGAAAGGGTTGGGGGTTGATGAAAGTCTTTCATATGAGGAAGTTCCGGTCGAGATTCTAGATCGTTAAGTTAAAAGATTGAGAAACAAAGAAATAGCTTCTGTGAAGGTTTTATGGAGAAATCATTTAGTTCAGGGTGCTACTTGGGAGGCTGAGGCCGATATGAAGTCCCCCTATCCTCATCTCTTTCCTTCTACTCCTACCCTAGATTAAGAGAAGTAGTTCCTCTTGAGTTTTCCTTGTTTTGGGAGTCATGTTTGATATATGAGTTTTTCCATGATCTCCTTATGTTATGTATGTTCTTGAGAAATTCTTGTTTAATAAGAAAAAGAGTTTTTATGATTGATTTTCATAATGTTGTTGTGCATTGAGCAAAGAGTTACCTATATGCTTCATGAGTTGACTTGTTGAACATGCTTTGGTTGTGTCTTTGAAAGTATATTGCATAAAGGTTCCATGAAATTGTGTTAAGCATGCTTCTAGTTGAAGGTTGTTCCTCCTATGAATATGAGAAATGTTGAGTTTCATGCCTAATGGGTTGTTAGATGTAGTTCCTACTTCCTTGTGTTGCATTGATTATGTTTGACATGGAGTTGAAGTTTCATCTTTTGAATTGTGCATTCTTTGATGTTTCATGCATGATGGGATGCTAGTCTTGAGTCTTTACTTCCGTAAGGTGTCTAGATCATCATTCGGGGATGAATGTTCCCAAGGGGGAGATATTGTAACACCCCAAAAATTAGTAGGCTAAACTAGAGCTTGACGTGAGGGTTAGAGTCTTAGATATACCTCCTCGTACTTAAAATATAGGTTTTCGGGTTAGAACGTTGAGGTACAACCCCCAAGGACCAACCATGGGTCCTTGAGGAGGACCCCTCAAATCTCCCTAAAACAGTGCTCTACGGATGGACCCACTCCCCGTGAGTTTGTCCACGCCCCATGGAGGATGCATCCGTGGAAGGGCCAAACTTCCAGTCACCAACCCACGCCCAACCAGTACGGGTCGTGGGTCAGTCCACGTCCCGTGGAAGGGGTCTTGTGATTGGTGGCCTGGAGTCGGTTAAGAGGGTTTAGTTAGGGGTACTTTGGGGTTTTCCATTTTTAATTAATATTAAGTGATGTCGTTTTAGCCTATTTTTAAACACCTATATAAGGATTTTAGACCCCTAAACTAACATACAAATCATTATTTCTAAATTCCCAAAAGAACTTATCCTCCCCAAAAATTCTCTCTCTAGAACACAAGGAAAAAGAAGAAGGAAGTTGGGGCCTAGGGTTTCAAAGAGCAAGGTTTTTCTACTCAATTTCGTGGGGATTCATATCTAAGGTATGGTAGTCCTTCATCCATGGATAGTCTTCATCCATGGAGTCCCTCCAAATTCAATATCAAAACTAGTATTTCCGCAGAAGTTAGGGTTTGACTTCAATCTCATGGATTCCTTTCAGATTCGTTTATAATGATTGAATTATGTCCTATTATGGATAAATTGATTATTTTATATGGTTTTATGTTGAATTCCCCAAGAATCCATGAATTCCCCTATTTTCCCAATTTGGATCTCAAAGTGTGGGTATTGATTGATGTAAGTAGAATAAGATAGAATTATGCATGTAGTGATTGACCTACTTGAATTATGTTATCATCCATGTCTAATGTAGTAATTCTAGATGTGTTGATGGAATATTATCTATGGTCCTTGAAGGGCAAAGTATGAGAACGAAGTATGATTATGAGATATATGTATATGCTTTATGAACAAATTGAGAATAAAGTGATTATGATCATGATCTTGTTGTATGTTGTTGAAAGGTTATTCTCATTTACAAACCTATGTATGAATATGATATGATGTGAATGGTTTTCTCATAATATGATGATTCTAAAGTTGAAAGGCTATTCTCACCTATTGAATCTATGAGCTATCTTATGAATTATGTTCGATTGAGTGTCAAGACACTCTTCCATGATATGAACTTAAGTCAAGACTTAATATGTACTCCGTGGGAATTAATACTTAGCACCGAGTGGATATTGTATATGATATGGAAGCTTTTACACTAGTTTAGTCCGGCTTTCAAGGAAAGCTTTTACACTAGTTGAGTCCGGCTTTCCAAATGGGTTCCTTCTATCTTAGTTGAGTCCGGGTTCCCAAAGTATGTATCTCATGAGATGGAAACCTTCTACCTTAGTTGAGTCCAGGTTTCTAGTAGCAATCTCCTTATCCCATAAACTATGTGCCCTCATAGGTATTTAGCTAGTGGATCCACCTAAGATAAAATTATTGGTTCTACCTTAGGAAAGTAGACCAACCCTTTCGGTGTGGGAGTCACCGAATTCCATGTTAAGCTCACATGGTCTCATGTCAGTAAATCTTATTTCCCACAATAATTAATATGAATATGAATATGAATTATGAGCTATTACTACTCAACAAGCCTTACTTAGCATGGATGGGATTTATGGGGTCTCATTCACGCATTGCGCAAGTATGCTTTAAGGGTACTTATGGTATGGTTCCATTATGTTATAATGATCTATATGTTGACTATGCTTATGACTTATGCTTTTAAACTAACCTTCATGATGATTCTTAAACTTGATAAAGTTCATGTTTTCAATAAAAATGTCATTTTTAGCATGTTTTCAAGGTTTTTATTCATGGCTATCATACTCAGTGCATTTTTTTTACTAACCCATGCTTTTCCTACGTTTTCCACAAGTGTAGGGTCCGATTCTTAAGGCGGTCATCATTGGAGTTAAAGCTTGGATTCGACTATTCTCCTAGCTTGTGGTGAGTCCTCATGTTTCGAGGATGGATGTTTCACTTGTAGTTTCATTTCTCGTGTTTCCTTTTTAGATTATGTTGTATTGGCTGTGACCCTATTTAATTCAAGTAGTTTAATAGATGGCTACATTGAGACAAGCCTAGACTTTCGCTTTACTTTATGAAAAATTTAAACTTGGACTTGAAATGTGTTTTTACTCTTTATTGTTCTATGCTTATGTTATGATATGCTAAGCTTGTATGGAGTCCTTCGGGGTTCTATATGCCATGTTCCGTCTAAGGGGTACCCCTGGGTTGTGACAAATCTATCCTTTTGAATTATTCAAATAACGATCTTCATTTTTTATTATGGAATTGTTGTTGCAATATTAAGGGGAAAAGGATTGTTAAAAGTTCACAGCCAGTTACTGAAGTGACCAAATGTGCACCAATTTAATAAACAAGAGGGACTATTTGTTCTCCAAGTGAAATATTAAGGATGACTTTAAATCTAAGCTCAAAGATAAAAGATTCTTTTGAGCTTCTTCATGAAACTAGAAACGAATGATCCTAGTTCTACAATCAACTGAGGCATAATAGGAATGTAACCAATCCATGCCTAGAATAATGTCAAAGTCTACCATTTATAACTCTACAAGATCTGCTGAGGTGACTTTCTGAGAGACTGTGACAGGGCATTTTTTGTATACCTTTCTAGCTATAACTGGGTTACCAAGTGGGGTAGAGACTGAGAAGGGTTCTGAAAGAGTTTCTAGACCGACACCAAAGTTCACTGCTATATATGGAGTTGCAAAGGAAATAATAGCACATGTTTCTAACAAAGCATAAACATCTAAGTGAAAGACTCGTAATGTACCACTGACAACATCAGGAAAATCTTCCTGATCCTGGCGAGCCTGGAGAGCATACAACCTGTTCTGGCGCTGACCACCTCCTGTACCAGATGAAGCACCCTACTAAGTTGGGCAACCTGCTAGTGCTGTTGAAGCTGTAGACTGAGCCCTACTATTGTTACCTCCATGTCCCTGTTCAGAAGAAGGGCAATCCCTCAGCCTATGACCAGTCTGACTGATGTGAGGCCAAAATACATATTTTTAATCATTATTTGCCTCACGTTTATTATTTATATTTTTTCTTTTTGAGCATAGATTTTATGAATTGTGCTTAATAGTGTATTTTATTTGTAGGATTAAATTGATGGAAAAATAAAGAAGTTTGGAGCTAAAAAGAATAAAAGATGGAAGATTGGAGAAGGAAATTAAGCAAACAACTTAATGGATTAAATTAAATTTTATATTAATGTTTATATATATATATATAAAAGAGCGGCAAAAATCAATAATTCAAATTGAATTGCAATTGGTCTTGCAGCCACGTGTCAAGTAACGGAAGGTAGCAACAATAAAAGAATTAAGGCTGCACAGTTCAAGCAGAAAGTGGATTCCTTTTGATTTCAGTTCCTAATTTATTTTGGACTCCATTATTTTATTCAGGGTTTCCTACATCTATAAATTGTCCATAAGAATAATTACTGGGGGGGGGGGAAGAATGTAAAAATTAACTTTGGATTTAGGGTTTCATCTTTTCTTCTCTTTTATTTATTTTACATATTTTCTTTGAATGATGGGTTGTAATTGCTCATGTCTATGTGGAGTTAAACTTTTCGTTCTTGGATTATATTTACTTACAATATGATTGTTTAGTGATTTTGATTCGGCATGATTTATTTATCATATTAGTTGTTCTTATATTCTTGTGATTACTATTTTGATGCTTGATCACCATTGAAATAAACATATTGTACAAATTGAACACGTGAGAGGAATAAGAGGATATAATGTGGAATATAAGGAGCATGATTTTCTCTTAATAATTAGGGTTAATTTGTATCTACGATAGGGATATAAGTAGAAACCATGCTTGGTCACTATACAGGATGAAATCATAATGCTAGGTACTTGGTCCAACCTATCCCCGCTCAATGATGTAGTTAGGTTGTCATTTATCGTAGGCGATTAGAGGTCGGGAAACCATGATCATACATTTAACCCTGTGAATCAATAACTAGATAATCAAATGAGTTGATGAAATTGATGCTAAACATGATTGTTAGTTAAATTATAATCCTAGATCGATTCATTCATTGATTGTGTAAACATCTATCATTTCTTAGTTAATTGCTTTTTAGTTATTTTATCTTTATTTTTACTTTAGTTAATATATTCATCATTAGAAATCCTCCCCTTAAATAAATAATTAGAACTAATACAATTTAGTAAGAATAATTAATTGACAAGTCCTTTAGGTTCGATAATCCGGTTCTTTTAAGAGCCACTATATTACTTGTGCGACCGCGTACACTTGCGTTTCCAATTGGGAGCAACAAGTTTTTGGCGCCGTTGCCGAGGACTTAGAAATTAACTATTCTTCTAGGTTATACTTTTTCTTTTTATTTGTTTATTTTTTTTGTACATATTTTTTTTCTACTAATTAATACTTTTCATGGGATGAATGGGAATGAGGATTATTCACAAGCGGTAAGACCTTGTCCTTATTGCAAAGGAGCTCACTTTTGGCAACAATGTTATTATATTCCCGAGGGAGAATTGTGTGCACCATCTCTATCCTGTGAATTTTGTAGGGGGTTGTGGGTTGGTTGCACCATGTGTTGCTACCCTACTCCAAAACCTTCTCATGATGATTCTAATAATCTTTGTTCCTTTGATAGTATGAAATCTTACAGGAAATTAATAGAGGAATATGAAGAGCGTTGTAGGAGTATCATATATGTGATGTCACACCTTATAGATAGAAAAACGAAGCACTTTCAAGATGTTAATATGTTTTCTTGCATACTCAGAACTTAAGCAATGAATTGAATGCAAAGGTTGCTACGTTTGACACTCAACAATTCAATTATGAGTTCTGTGATACTGAAAAGGCACTCAGAAGACAAATTGATGATCTAAAATGGGAGGAGATGCAATGCAATCAGACTTTTCTTGAAGATGCAACATTTGGGAAAGAGTATAAAACTGAGCATGTTGCAATTTGTGTAAGTTTGGAAGAGGGACGTATTGGACCCCATTCAAATCACTTTTCAACATTATGTTTAGATGTTGATGTATCATTCGAGTCATCTGAACTAATGGAGAACTGTATAGATGAGGAAAAAGGCCCCTACATCCTAAGGTTTTCTAGTCCACGTAGACAAACAAATATTCCTCACATAAGCGCCAAGAAGTGCAAGATGCGACATATATTACTTGAGACTTTTATATGTATACCACCACCCCTTGAGAGGAGCAGAAAAATAGATTTAAAGTTAGGGGTACAATTCATAAGTTCAAAGTGGAAACAAAGTGGTGAACTTACTTGTGTCATGCCACGACGTTAAATTAGGCGGTTATTGGGAGGCAACCCAATTTATGGTGTTCTTATTTTTTTATTTTATTTTTTTAGTGTCATTTTCTTGTGAGGTTTTTACAGGTTTTGGAGAAGTCTGAGTATCCAAAATTTGGAGCTAAGGAGCACGCTTGAGCTTAAGTGTGGGGTGACAACCCTTGATGAAAATTGAGAGAACATGCTACTAGCTAGGCTTAAAGGCCCAGAAAGTTTTCCTAACCCTTGTTTTAAAATTTTAATTGATGTTTTGGGGACATAGCATCTTTTCAAGTGTGGGATAGGGATCTTTCCGCATATTTTGGTTAGGGTGAAGTGTGCTTTAGATTTGTTTAATATAGTTTTTTAAAAAATAAATAAACAAAACGAAAAAATTATTTTCTGGACAGTGAAGTCTGTATCCAGTTCGCGTCGCAGACCTGGTACAAAAAAAAAAGTTTATTTTTGTGAGTAGGAGCACACTTAGCCCAACCCCAAAAAATAATAATTCTTTCTTTCACTCATTAGCTTATGTTGTTGCACTAGGGACAGTGCCATATTTTAAGTGTGGGTTGGGGAATGAATTCCTTGATTTTACTGTTTTATCTAGTCTTTTCGTTTTTAGGATGGGTTCCTTGGATTTTGTTTTCGGTTCTTTTCCCGAGGATAGTCCCTTTGAACCGAGTGTCTTTTATTTTTTTAAGAAAGTAAATTTTATTTTTATTATTTTTTTGCTGAGAAAAGAAAAGACCCTTTTGATTTGTGTGATATTTGTTACTTGAGCCTAATTTTGAATAGTACTTTCTTGTGAATACTTGATTGTTAGTGAAACTGCAAACTCTTTGACATCTAGGCTCATGGTTGTTACTTTGTATATAGCTTATTTTATATTATAGTTTGTTATGATCATGTCTCTCTTAGAAGTGGAATTGATCCATCTTGATTGATACTCGTGTCATGTGTGCTGAGATTTTATTTATTCCATGTTTTGCATCATAGTCTAGAACTTGCCCTGCATGTTATTGAAGAAAAATAAAAAGTGTTGCTTTGTTTAGGAGATGATTATAGAATTTCTTTAATTTGTCTGGAAAATTTTAGCTTTTTCAGAGATTATATCACTAGTTAGCCCTTTTGAGCCTGTAGCCTTTTGTTGGTAGCCATATTTAACCCTAAACTATTTTGTTGAATCCCTAGTTTTTGCACCTTGCTTCCTTGAGAATTATAGCATAGACTTATTCTAATTGCCAATTCTGAAGAAAAAAGGGATAGTTGAGTGAAAAGGTAATCAATGATAGCTACAAAGTGCTTAAAAAGCCCTCTCTGAAAGAATCTGATGTGAAAAAAAAAGATGAACAAAAGAAGTTACCTTGATGACGGCCCTGGTCCTTCCAAGGACATCGTGCACCTTAACGCATGTAAAATATGTAAGTTGAGGGTGGCTATTAGTAAGGAAAACTTAAAAAAAAATGATTGAAACATTCTTGAGATGATGAGAATTACTTGAGAAATAATTGTTGAAGAGAGGGCTGAAAATAAAGAGAAGAAAATAATGGGTGATGAAGTCTAAAATTGCAAAGTAGTTAAGGAAGTGTAAGTCACTATTATATAGTTTTTCTAACCGTCCCCTAGCCTACAATACAACTCGTTAAAGTCCTATTTGATTCTATTCAAGCATGCTTAATTAGTGGAGATGTACATAATGGGCAAGCCTATGGTTCTTTGTGCATACATATGAATTTTATTTCTGAGTGTAAGTTGTGAATTGATGCTAAGTCCTTAATTTATATTCAATCTTTTGAATTGATTGTGTGGACTATTTCTTCTTGTGAGGGCACTTGTTTCATGGTAGATAGGTGATTTTATTAGCTTTCTTTGATGAAAATAGATGACCAAGCTTAAATTTGATGAGTTTAGAGTCCTTCCTTGAGGTTAGGAGGTTAGAGGTTTGATGGTTACTTGTATATCTTTCATAATAATTGAGAAGTGTACTTGATGTTTTAAAATTTGTATATGGCTTGATTATTTTTTTCAATGATTTTTTGAGAGGAGTTATAATGTTTGCTCGAGGACGAACAAAAGTTTAAGTGTGGGGTGTTGAGGTGAGGCCAAAATACATATTTTTAATTATTATTTGTCTCACATTTATTATTTATAGTTTTCCTTTTTGAGCATGGACTTTATGAATTGTGCTTAGTAGTGTATTTCATTTGTAGGATTAAATTGATGGAAAAATAAAGAAGTTTGGAGCTAAGAAGAATTAAAGATGGAAGTTTGGAGAATGAAATCAAGCAGGCAACTTAATGGATTAAATTGAATTTTATATTAATGTTTATATATATATATATATATATATATATATATAAGATCGGCAGAAATCAACAATTCAAATAGAATTGCAATTGGTCTTGTTGCCACGTGTCAAACAATGGAAATTGAGGCGGCACAGTTCAAGCAGAAAGTGGATTCCTTTTGATTTCGGTTCCTAATTTTTTTTGAACTCCATTATTTTATTCAGGGTTTCCTAGATCTATAAATAGTCCATAAGAATAATTATTAGGAGGGGGGGGGGAGAATGTAAAAATTAACTTTTGATTTAGGGTTTCATCTTCTCTTCTCTTTTATTTATTTTACATCTTTTGTTTGAATGATGGGTTGTAATTTCTCTATGTCTATGAGGAGTTAAACTTCTTGTTCTTGGATTATATTTACTTATAATATGATTGTTTAGTGATTTCGATTCGGCATGATTTGTTTATCATACATTTAACCCTGTGAATCAATAACTAGATAATCAAATAAGTTGATGAAATTGATGCTAAACATGTTTGTTAGTTAAATTATAATCCTAGATCGATTCATTCATTGATTGTGTAAACATCTATCTTTTCTTAGTTAATTATTTTTTAGTTATTTTATCTTTATTTTTAGTTTAGTTAATATATTCATCTTTTGAAATCCTCCCCTTAAATAAATAATTAGAATTAATATAATTTAGTAAGAATAATTAATTGACAAGTCCTTTGGGTTCGATAATCCAGTTCTTTTAAGAGCCACTATATTACTTGTGCGACCGCGTACACTTGCATGTGCAATTGGGAGCAACAAGTTTTTGGCGCCGCTGCCGGGGACTTAGAAATTAACTATTCTTCTAGGTTATACTTTTTCTTTTTATTTGTTTATTTATTTTGATATATATTTTTTTCTACTAATTAATATTTTTCGTTGGATGAATAGGAATGAGGATTATTCACAAGGAGTAAGACCTTGTCCTTATTGCAAAGGAGCTCACTTTTGGCAACAATGTAATTATATTCCTGAGGGAGAATTGTGTGACATCTTTCTTTCCCTGCAAGACACTCGCCCAGATGGTTCTTACAATATTTTGGACAAATTGGGTAGGTTCTAGTATTTGAAACACTTCCCTGAGACTTAGAGCCTGATGCCATACCTTTTTTATCTTGTCGAAACCCGGAGGATGGTGCACTAGCTGATGAAGGTGTTGGGGTGGTAAATTTTCTTCTGAAGAGGAGAAAAATTTCCACCACTCGATTTTTGCTGAGAGTAACTATAGTTGACTGTCCTAGCCTTTTTGTTATCCTTAGCCTATTCTCTAAGCTTGCCTCCCTCAACCTGCTGAGCTTGAGTCATAAGCCTACAGATATTCATATCATCTAATAACATATCATTCATGCACTCTGTCTTCACTAATTCAGACACACTATACAAAAACTTAGACATATGTACCCTCGAATCAGTGACCATATGCGGAGCATACTTGATTGGGTGAACTTGAGCCCGTACTCTTGGAATGACATTATACCTTGCCTCAAATTCATGAATTCCTGGGCCTTAGACTCCCTCTACTCTTTCGGAAAGAATTTGTCTAGAAAAGCTCCAATAAAGTATTCCCAAGTCACATGAGCTGCATTCCCACCCCTGTTTAATTAATAGTTTATAATTTTGAGCTAATTAGTATAAGATTAAGTTTATTTTTTATTTTTTTAAGATTAAGAATCTCGTTAATTAATTTATATTAATTCATTTAGCCGAATCACCAAGTAAACGCAATTTGGCTAAATTCTTAACTCCAATAGGCTATAATTATAATTCATTTGGTCATCTATGAAATTAAAAATATAGCCATTTTTACCCCAAACCTAACCTTTTCTCATACAATTTTAAAACTACAATTGGCCCTTACTTCAACCCAAAACTTTCAAGCCCAATTCTTCCAACGCATACGTGTCTTTGTCCTCACAACGACACCAAAATCCGAACCTAGAAAGAACGCGATCCCAACACTTTCGGATCATCGCGCATGACTCTCACCTTCTCCCTTATCCCGTACGAAGATTGTTCAAGAATAGGCCAGATGGACCTTTCTCCTTGTCTGCTTGTCCTTCTCTTGAAATCGAACAATTCTCCTCTTGAATCCATTGTAGGTTTGTACTATATCGAGCTGGCCAACCTTATCCAGTGAGAATGAAGTTTGAATTTTGAATTCAAATTCTCAAAATTCCCACCCATTCCCTCCTCCCCTTTTTGCCCTAATCTCCTTCTATATAAACCCCTTTCCCAAGTAAGTGTCTGACAGTTGAAAAAAGGAAACGGGTTTTAGAGATAGATGATAAGAAAATACAATCAATATACACAAGAAATTTCAAAATAGGTTGAAAAAGTGTTGATATTTGGAGTCAGATTTCCTTGGTTTTCTTTCTCGCAAGCCTGTCAGAGCCTCATTGTGGTCATGGAAAGTTGCCCCTACTCGTTTTGTCTCGGTTCTTTTGCTCCAAGAAAGGTAATCCCACTCCCTCTTACTTTCTATTTTGATATTGTGTGTTGTATATTAAAACTTTGGTACATGTTCTACCACTAAGTGTATTTGGTTCCTCGTTTTAGTGTTTAATTTCTGGGCTGTAAGAATGAATCAAGACTGATAAAGCTTCATTGGTATTAAGTAGAATCTTTGATAAAGCCTTGGTACATCCGGTTTTCCATGTCTCCTAGTTGAAGAGATGTGTTGGAGACTTGACATCCATTGTTCCCTTGGAAGGTTTGGGAGTTAAGGAGAATCTTTTATATGAAGAAGTTCTGGTTAAGATTTTGGAGCGACAAATTAAAGAGTTAAGAAATAAGGAAGTTCCTTCTGTGAAGGTTATTTGGAGGAATTACTTAGTTGAGGGTAAAATTTGGGAGGCCGAGGCCGATATGAAGTCCCATTACCCTCATCACTTTCCATCCGACAACACTCTAGCTTGAGATATTTAGTTCCTCATGGTCCATCCTTATATCTTAGTCATTCTCATAGTTCTTGTCATGACCCAGAGGTATACCCTAGATGTAACATGGTGTATAGGACCCCGAGAAGCCCCATACAGGCCTCTTAGCATTCATACCATAAGACATAGAACAAAAGAGATAAGGAATAACATTTTAAGTCCCAAAAGTTTTTTAAATGTAAAGAGGAAGTCTAAACACTTTGTCTCACTAGACATCAAGTATAATAGAATGAAATTGGGCCTAGCCCATACATCATGTCCAAAATTAAAAATAAGAAAGAAGACTGAAAACAATGAAAATCCATCCTCGAAGCATGAGGACTCACCGAAGCTCAGAATCTCTCAAGTAAACCTCTAGCCACGAAACAGAGAACCCTAACTGTCGGACCCTACATTTAGGGAAATGTAGGCAGGAGTATGCGTTAGTACAAAATATGTACCACGTATAATAGACATACATATAAACATTTAAATCATGCTAAAATAGGACATTTCAGACATGATATAAAACGGGTTAGAAGACATAAGTCATAAAACATGGTCAATGCAAGCTAACATATTTAAAACCTTTGAACACATGTCAGATACTTATTAAAGTAACCATAGTTCATTATTATTGTGGTAAGTAGCCTTAATCGACATAGAGACCACGTGAGCTATAAAATGATCCCCATTGTCTCGCACAACGAAAATGGTTGTCCTACTTGCCAAGGTAAGGACAAGGAAACTTCTAGATTCAGTGGATCCACTAGCTAATGTCTATCTAGACAATCATCCTATGGGGGAACATAGGCAAGGGTAAGGAGATTGATCATAGAAACCCGACCTCTGCTCACGGGAGCGCTTCCATCTCAATATCCTCTCGGTGCTAAGTATAAAACCCACATAATAGTCATTTTATTACTTGCTTATTATCCATGGAAGGGCACAACATCTTTCCAATCCAAGCTAGGTCATAAGTCATAAGTCATCCATGGAATGATAGCATTGAATAACCAATCTAAGCTAGGTTTTATTAGGATAGCTCTTTATCTTTGATTCATTTAGGTGAGAAGACCATTCAACCTTAGAATTCTTACTATGTGATAAAACCTTTCACAATCATGCTTTCATATGTATATGAGAAAATCATTTCAACAACACAACAACAACATTATCATTGACATTTCACTCTCAAGCATCCTTAAAACATTTGCATAAATTTCATAAGAACATGCTTAATTTCATAAACTTCTCTTTCATGTTTGTCATGACCCAAGGCTAGCCCCTAGGTGTGACACGGCGTACAAGACTCCTAAAAGTCTCATACAAGCCTTATAGCATGTCATTGCATAAGATAATAGAAATAGTACGGAATTAAAAACTCTTCTTTAAATCCATACAATCTAAAACATTTGAAACAACGGAAGTCTATTGTCTCACATGGCCATCTAAAATAATATCTTGAAACAAAAGTAAGGTCATGGCCCTTTACAAGGGAAAGTCTAGAAATGTCTATTACATGAAAGAAAGAAACATCAATGAAGCATGTGTCCTCGAATGTATGAGGAGATACCAATTACCTTGGAAGAACTCAATCCAAGAACTTGAACTAGGCGGATAGCAACTCACTTGCCGAAACCTACACTTGTAGTAAAATAAGAGAAATATGGGTTAGCACAATTAAGTACTAAGTATGATAGCCATGCAAAAACCATGCTTAAAACGGACATTTTATTTGAAAGTCATGATAACAATTTGAGAAAACATCATGAACATAAGCATAACAACCCTAACCAACATACAAGTCATTTATTCACATTATAACATAATCAACCATATAAGACATTTCATCACATTAAACTTTCACCTCAAGCAACCCCAAGTTATACTTTGTGTAATGTATGAATAGCGTCCCATACCACCATCCACACGAAGTACCACATCAAGGCCACCAAAAGTGAACTTACCATTCATCCTTTTCATCTTTACACCATACCCATACATAAGAGACATAAACATTTCATAAGACATCACAAGGAGTAACCCATAATACAATCCAAGTAAAGCATGAATCATTACATTTAAGCATATAAGTCAACATTCTTCATTAGCTTCATTTAAACCACATTCATTCATGTCATCATAAGACATTAGAAAACTCAATATAGCCCTCTCAAAGCCTACTCGTGCAATACATGGATTGCATCCCATACTACCACCCACACTTCGTAGAACCTCTCAAGTAACTATAGTGCACATCTCACATGATGGGAATAAGTATTAACCGACATAAACCATGAGAGCTAACCATGGAATCCAGTGTCATAAACCCCCACACCGTAAAGAGGTGGTCTACTTGCCTAAGGTAGGACCGGTAACATATAGCTTAGGTGGATCCACTACCTAGACCTATGCGGGCACATAGTTATGGGATAAGGAAGATGATCATTGAAACTCAGCCTAAACATTGGGAGAGTTTCCATCTAACCAAATCCACTCGGTGCTTAGCCTTCATTCCCATATAGTATTTCATTACTTTAACTTTATTAAACATGATAGGGTGCCATTGGCCTACCGAACCAAAGTACATTGGTTGACACATGAAAGGGTGCTATAAGCCTACCGATTCAAGGTACATTAGTTAAGAAATATCATTAACTCCTCTTAAAAGGGTGCCATTGGCCTACCGGTTCAAGGTTCACCATTAATATTCATGGAAGGGTGCCATAAGCCTATCGATCCCAAAGTTCATTTTCATCATATATGGAAGGGTTCCATAAGCCTACCGATCCCAAGGTTTATTATTCACATGCATGGAAGGGTGAATTTAGCTTACCGATCCAAGATACAACATTCACATTACTTTCAATTATACAAGAAAAGGATGCATAAGCCTACCGATTCAAGATATACATCATATAGAAGAAACCCTTCACATTCTATCATCATCATTCATGAGTGTTAATTGAGAATATGCTTTCAACAACAATACAATTACATTCTAATCATGATCATAATATTCTCATTCAATTCACATGCATATCCTTCACATCATAATCATATATTAACCTTCATACCTTGCCTTCAAGGCCATGGATCACATTCACCCACACACCTTAAAATACTACTAGTAGGCATGAGTAATAATATGATTTCAATAATCTATATCAATATAAACTTAAACAATTCAACATATTTTCATGATCAATCAATTCCCAATCACAATTCACAACTTAGGGTTTTGGGGTAAACATGGGTTCATAGGGTAAAATCATCTTAATTCACCGTTAAATCATCAATTAAACCATGATTCATAACATATATGGCTTTTGAAAATGTTTGGAATTGAACCCACGCATAGACCGAAAATCCTTGGTTTTTGGGGGATTTTGGAGACTTGAAATCATCTTTGAAATTGGCTCCTTGAAAGAAACTAAGTCAAGGATGAAGACTACCATACCTTTAGGGAAGAAACTCCACGATAATTTCTTGAAAAATATTATATCAGCTTGAGATCTTGAATCCTTCACCTCCAATGGAGGTTTCTTGAGAGAGATCTTTTGGAAGGGAGGGAAGGTTTTCTAATTTGTGTTTTGAATAAATTAATTGAAAAACGAGTTTAATACTTTCAAAACCCTTAAAATACATTAATAAATCAATAATAACTGTCCCCTAACTAAACTAACTTAAAAAGGAATTTACCAATTCACCCCTACAATGACTGAAACTTGGTAGCATTGCAGTGGAGACCTACGACCCTAGACCTACGTACCGTAGGTGGGGTGATTCCCCGTCCTGATGGTCCGTGGTTTAGGTCTGAGGGTCACCATTTGGGGCCCTGACTTACGGAGGCCATCCACGGGGCGTGGATGAACCTACGGGGTGTAGATCCCCATCCGTAGGTCACAACATTTTTGACAATTTACTCTTTTGGGGCAGCCTTGGGGTTAGGCTTTAGGGTCCTCCTCAAGGACCCCTTGGTTGGTCCTTGGGGAGTCGTACCTTGATGTTTAACCCCTAAACCCCTCAACCTAAGATCGGGACAACACTTTAAAACCTCAAACCCCACCACGAACTCAAAAACAAACTCGTTAGGCTCTAGTTGCACCTACTAGATTTCAAGGTCATTACAATAATCCAACACCCACATCAGATGATCAGAATTTGGAAAACATAGGGATTACATGGGTTCATGGGAATCATCATAAAATCATTAGATTAACTCAATTTATGCATAAAAGATCATATATCAATTAACTAAATCATTAATTAAAGGAACCCATTTCATAGAACAAAACCCTAACTCAATTGGGGAATTCTAACTTTGAAAATAGGAGAATTTGGGAACTCCGTGAATGGAAGGAATCCATGGATGAAAACTATCATACCTTAATATCAAAGATCAATTGAAGAATTAAGGCTTGATCTTGAACCCTACCTTGAATCTTCTTCTTCAACCTTCTAGTGCGAGAAATATCTTTGGGAGAGAAAGACTCAACTTCTATTGGTGAATTTCAAGAGAATGAGGTGAATGAATTAATTTGGGGTTAAAATCACTTATATAGGGGTCTTGGGCGTAGGCAAAATGATATAGTATTAGGATAAAATAACTAGGAAAAGACCCAACTGCCCCTAGAATAACTGCCGACCTTCGACCCACATGTCTTGACCGATGGACCGTGGTATGACCCACGGTCTGTCCTGCACATCCGTCATCTTCATCAGAGACTAGACTTTGAGGCCATGATCAACATACCTCAATCCACAGAACATGGACCCAACGATGATCTGTTGGTCTAGGTCGTGGTTCGTCGTCCTTTGAGCCTATTTGGTCATCCAATCCATGGACCAGACCTACGGTCCGTGGCTCAGTCCACGAGCCGTGGCTGGCCTCCGTTGGATAGTTCAGTGGTAGTTTTGGGTTTTCCATTTTAATTAACTATTAAGTGACATCGTTTTGTATTATTTTAGACTAACTATATAAGTGTTTTAAGCCCCTAATCTCAGTCACCTAAATCATTACTACCAACTTTCCAAATCAAAATCAATTTCCCCTAAAATCATCTCTCTAGAACTCCAAGGAAGAAGAAGAAGATCAAGCTAGGGTTTGAAGTAGAGGCCTTTTTCACTCAATTTAGTGAGGATTCTTCATTGAGGTATAGTAGTCTTTGATCCATGGATTGTTTTCATCCATGGAGTCCCTCCAAACTCAATTTCAAACTAGTAAATTTCCCAATATCTAGGTTTTTACTTCAAGTCATGGATTCCTTTTCAAAAACCTTTTTATTGATTTAATTACTTTATATTATGATTCAATTGTTGTTTATATTGGTTTTATGATGAAATATTTTAAGAACCCATGAAATCCCATATTTCCCAAATTATACGTTTGTGACGTGGGTGACTTGATAAAGAAAGAATATTATGAGATTGTGCTTGTAGTAATTTAGTTAATTGAATCATGTTATTATCCATATATAATGTTTTAAATCTAGATGTATTGGATGAAAGGCGATCCTTGACCCAAGAAGGGTAAACATGAGAATTATACATGATTGTAGACTCATTCTACATACTTTATGAACATGATTATAAGCTAATTGATGTGTTGATTGAAAGTTCATTCTCATAAAAACATAATGAACATGATGTGAAAGTTCTTCTCACTATATGATGATTCTAAGGTTTAAAGTCTATTCTCACCTATTGAATCTATGAGTTATTTTATGAATTGTGTTGGATGAAGGGTTAAGACACTCCTTCATGCATGTGAATTCAATTCAAGATTAAACATATAAATTGTGGTAAGTAATGCTTTCCACCGAGTGGATATTGAATATTAGATAGACGCTCTCCCGTTAAGAAAGGCCGGGTCTCTAAAGGTAATGTCATGAGATGGAAGCTCCCCCGTTAAGAAAGGTTGGGTTTCTAGTAACAATCTCTTTATCCCATAACTATTTGCACTCATAGGTCTTTAGCTAGTGGATCCACCTAAAAGCAAATACATTTTAGTTCTACCTTACGCAACTAGGACACCTTTTTTCGGTGTGGGGCATGACACCAGATTCCATGTTAAGCTCACATGGTCTGTGTCTATTACGACTTATTGTCAATGTAATTGAGAAGATGAATTATAAACTATGGTTGCTCAAGATTGCTCAAGAAGCTTTACTTAGCATGAGTAGGATTATGGGATCTTACTTATGCATGGCACGAGTAGACTTTGAGGGTATTCATAGTATGTTTCTATTATGTTGTGATGATCTATACATTGAATATGCTCATGACTTATGCTTTCACACTAATTTTCATGATGGTTCTCAAACTTGGTAAAGTGCATGCTATTTAACTAAAAGATCCCTTCCGAGCATAATTTCATGGTTTTGTGCATGTCTATCATATTTAGTACAATTTTTGTACTAATCCATATTTTGTCCAAATTTTAGGTTTTGGTTTATAAGGCGACTGGCTCTTGGTTCAAGTTTTGATTAACTATTCTCCTCGCTTGTGGTGAGTCATAATTATTCAAGGACGGGAATTTTCATTTGAGTTTCTTTTTATTACTTTCTCTTTTCAGATTATGGTTCGGGCTGTGACCCTATTTTGACTCATGAATTATAATAGATGTCTAAATAAGACAAGTTAGACTTCCGCTATCCTTTCATAAAGACTTATGGACTTAAATGTGTTTTTACTCTTATTGTTCTATTACTTTATGCCATGATATGCTAAGTGTCTTACATGGAGCCTTTCATGGTTCTATGTGTCTTGGTAAGTCTAGGGGGTACCCTTGGGTCGTGACAAACTTGGTAATTAGAGCACTAGGTTTAGAATGATTTAAGATGATATCTCATCAGCCACGTCGAGTAGAGTCTTGTTTATGAATGTGAAGCGCGCCACATTTATGAATGAGAGGCTAGATGATGCTAGGAAATTTCACTTTCTTCATTACTCTTAAGTCGTGCCTTAGAGTTAACTCTATAAAAGTCTCACAACCCAAGGGTACCCCTGGACGTAACATGACACATAACACCCCTAAAGACACTATGTATGCCACTTAGCATATCATCACATAAGCAAAGAATAATAAAGAGTAAAAACATATTTTCAAATCTTTAAGTGCTCATAAAAGCAAAGTGGAAGTGTAGACATAGTCTCATTTAGCCATCTATTACAATCAAATTCTCAAAAGAGGTTCACAACCCTTACAATAAGAAATCCAAATGTCTAGTGTAATAAAATAAATGAAACAATTATATATCACTTGTCCTCGGATCAATGCGGACATACCACAAGCTTTGGAGAATAGTCAATCCAAGTTTTGAACTAGAAGGAATCACCTCAAATGCCGCAACCTACACTTCGTAGAAAAATGTAGAAGAAATATAGGTTAGTACAACAATGCACTAAGTATGGTAGCTATGAATGAAAAACCTTTAAACATGCTAAAAAGGGACATTTAGTTTAAAACTATGCACTTGATCAAGTTTAGAGTTCATCATGAAAGTTAGTGCAAAGGCGAAAGATACAAGTGTATTCAACACATTGTTCATCATATCATAATGGAAACAAACCATAAGAAACATCAAAGCATCCTACCCACACTAAGGAAAACTTATTAAGTGATCGTGGTTCATAAATCCAATTATAGTTCATACTATCATTGTGGGATTTATCTTTAAATGACATAGAGCATGAGAGCTTATCGGAATCTGGTGTCTACCCCACACCGAAAAGGGGTTGTGTAACACCCCGTATCCTAGATAGACCAAAAATGAAGATTTTGAGAAAGTTGCAGGTGCAACTTATGGTCACCATCCACGGACCGTAGATCAGACCACGGTCTGTGGTGGTGGTCCGTGGTTTACCACTGCAGCCCCTCCCCAGAACTCAGTCAGAAAATCGGCTAAGTCCCGACTCACGGACAGACCTACGGTCCGTAGATCAGACCACGGACCGTAGTCTGTGTCCGTGGATCGAGACCTCCTTTGCCC
>JAJOOS010011797.1:0-10528 GCA_029582725.1 Solanum chiquidenum | reverse complement strand
CAATGGCGTTGCACTAAGTTGCTTTTGTCCAACTTATATTGATCTCTTTGATGATAAACAAACCTAATTTTTGCAATAAAGATTTTCACAAAAAAGGCAAAAGAAAATTTCTCTCAAGAAAGCATTATTCTCATACACAACAAGGGACCTGATCAAGGGATCAAGTGTAGTTTTTAGTTGTAACGTGAGGTTAATGTCTTGTGTTCTAACTGTGTAAGATCTACTCCTATGCTATAATAAAATATTGATCATTTGAGTTGTAATCATCATTAAGTTGAGTTTATAGCTAGAGTTAGCTTTGTCGAGTTTTGAGTGAAGTCTATGTTAATTAGAGTTTAGTTATATAGTGGACACTGGATAATAAAGTCATTGTTTTGTTTTGTCTTGTAATGAAGTTATTACGAAGAGAAGGGATTAAGGATTTAATTACTAAATTGCAAGAGCTTGTAATCTGAATCTAATTAGCGTGTTAATTAATAAAGTTATTATTGTTAAAATCTTGTGAGCTAGATCGTGAATTTTCCTCCAAAGTTTCCTCGTAAACATCTTTTATTCTTTACTTTGAAGTGTTACTTTCTGCATAATTCATGATGGACTCATTCAAGTCATCAGACCGAAATCCATAACAAGAAAATATGAAGAATTGGAGAGTACAAGGACCAAAATTGTAATTGAGGAAAAACAAACAATTGAGGAATACATGACACGTCATTCAGATAACTAAACCTTAATTACTAATCCTGCCTGCCTTAATTTATTTTTGTTAGTTTTCTTTTTACTTCATTTTTAAAAAAATGTTCCATTCTTTTTTGAGATATTTAATATTACAAAATTATAAATCATTGTAATATATTTTATGTATATATAATTTAAGACCATAAAATTTTACTAATTTTCTCAAACTTCGTATCAAGTTAAAATCAGACAAAAAATTTAAAACAAAGGGAATACCACATATTTTTACCTTATTTATGTCTTCGTGATAAAGTTAGTACTCAATTCGTTTTAAAAAGAATGATTTAGTTTGACTAGGAACGGAGTTTAAGAAAAAAAAAAAACTTTTCAATCTTGTGGCTCTAAATTAAAGTTATGTCATATGTATCAAAATGTCCTTTAATCTTGTTGCCTTAAACATGTCATGTGGAAGATTAAAGTTAAAGTGTTGCCATAAAAGGAAATGAGTCATTTTTTTTTTGAAACAGAGGGGTATAATTTAATAGAAGTTTTATGAAAGAATAATTACTTATATCCAACCTTTGTTCCATCACAATGTAACAAAAGCAAGTACGCAAAAGATATATAGGAATAATAAAACATATATAAGTAAACTCATACATTTAAGATGTGTTTAAGGTAATAATAAAACATAATGAAAAAAAAGCATCGTAAAACTCATGTTGCCCGCCAATTTCTTACCCCCCATCCCACCAGTTTACTTAGCAACTATATAAGTAAACTCATACATTCAAAATTCATTGTACGCTCAAAAAATTCAAAATTCAATCAGTTTGTAGAGATGAAACTACATGCTACCGTCTCCGACTTATTCAAAAATAAAATGTTTGAAATGATGGGCGAACTTCCGACAGAGGATTCATTGCCGGTGGAGGACTCAACAGATTCATCAGGATCATTGCCAAAATCGTTGTCAAGTTGGATTTCAAATCCAAACAGCATAACAGATGCTCTTGAGTTGGAGAAATCAACCACAACTGGTGATGCATTTGATTTCTACCCATCCATGCACACAGACAGAAACAACTGATGAAACTGTGGTGTTTGGATCAAAGGACATTATCGATCCCGGTCCTCCTGTTTGTGATTCGGAGCTGGAGGCGGAGGAGCAGCAGCAGGGAGAACCGGTTTGGGACTATGAGCCGGAAGAAGGGGAAAGACAAATTATCAATCTGGATAGGATTGAGGAACCGGCCAATCAACAGCTTACCGCAGAGATTACTGAAGAACAACAACTTAACGCAGAGATTACTGAAGAACAGGAGAACGATCAACAGCGTAGGGAAGACATTGTAGAATTCACGTAAGCGACTATTTTATCAAATTTTGTTGGTTTGTTATGATGTTTGTTGTTTGTTGTTTTCCGTAGATGTATGTATCCAAGACCTAAATTGAAATGGAAAAATTTAGCAAAATGTATTACTGGGAAAGCAATTGCAGAGAACTAAGGTATGATCTCTACTAACTAAGTATCATCTCTGTCAACACCTACTGATGAATTTGATTTCTATCCAAACAACTAAGTAAATAAGTTGGAGAAATCAACACCTGCTGATGAATTTGATTTCTATCCGGCAACAGAAACAGAAAACAACAACTACTGATGAAATTGTGGTTTATCCCACACCAGCCGTGTGGGATGATCCTTCAGTTCCAGAAATACAATTTGAAACCAGACATTTGCCTGTCATATCACGTCCTAAAAGTGAGTGATGCTCTTCCATCAGCGCCGTTGTTGGAAATTACTCCTGAGATTGTTCTGAGGAACTGTGAAAGAGGGAATAATAACTGGTGCCATCCTTGTTTAGGGATAAACTCCAATTCCAAATTAGGGACAGATGGGGTATTTTAAAAAAAACTTATTGATAGATGATGAACTAGTGTTTTATTTGTTGCAATATAATACATTGATTCTTATTATCAAATATCTTATTGATAGAAGATAAACTTTTAAGTAGTTTAATTCAAAATTTTAAAATATCACATGAAATGAGATTAGGGGTAAAGAATTATATATAAAGTTCAAGTGCTAAAGTAAGTTTTATTTTTTAAATTCGAGGGTGATTTTATGTATTTTCTCTATAACAAACAACTTATAATTCTTAGAAATAATGCAATATATATAAATTTTAATATACTTATCCCTTTCTTCTTCTTTTTCTTTCTAATTTTTCACTCGATGAATAATACCTTATTGGGACCCGATTAATTTGGGTCCACCCATGGTTATGCTCTACAAATAGTTTGGTGTATCGATCTAGATTTCTTTTGACTATATATTTGAATTATAATATAAATTTTTAAATTTCAAAAATAAAATAAATTATTTACTATAGTAAATAAAAATAATTTGATGGTGTAAGAATTCCGTACACTCAAAAAATGTAAATAACTTACTGCAATTCTACATAACTCGAAATAAACAAGAGGCAAATCTCAAGTTCTCAACAAATAATAGTAACAATTACATGTAGAGAAAAATCATAATAAAACATTACATTACAGAATTAAAATATTCAAATTAAACATCCATGTCACTAGAAAAATTCAATATCTATCGAATTTCTCAAATCAACAACGATTTGAAAGTGGAAAATCAAAGATAATTAGAATTACAAACAGAAATTAATTCAATTCTAATAAGATAATTTAATTTATTGTTGTTTCTACGAAGAATTAATTCCAAGAATATGTGGTCAAATCAGAAGGGAAAACTTCAAAAGGCGTATCATATGAGTGTGTCTCTCATAGACGAATATCGAATATCGACTCAATAGATAGTTGTGAAAAATATAACTCCCAAGCTTAGAACCATTTGCATCTTGAAAAATGTCATAATTGAAGCTGCATTATTTTTGTCCTCTGATGTAGTAGGACTTGAAGCAAAACCTCCTATATACATAAAATGGGAAGAAAAATAAATTAACAAATATATAATACTTCATGTATGCTATATTATGTGATAAAAAACTGTCCTCTGCACAAAATATCTTATATTCACTCACAGTCTAGTGAAAGGGCTGTATTCGAAGGGGTTGATGTAGATAATCTATTCTAATATAAATATTATTAACTGTTTTCATGACGTGAACACGTAACCTATAAATCATATAAAACTAACTTTATTGTTGCTCCAAATATCTCCTTTTTCTATTTTATCTATATTATTACTCTTTGAATAATTGAACAATACGTGAAAAATATATCAAGAGATTAAAAAAAAAGATTTACCTATATATCACCAATGTCAGAAATATAAAGACACGATTTAAAATTTTTTTAGTTATATATATCACCAGCATAAGAAATATTTTTTTTCTTTTAATTATTGCAATTAATACTTTATAGAGGATAAATAAAAATATAAAATTAATTAAGTACAAATATATTTACCAGGTGAAAGAGCTGAAACTTCACCATTTGCTATACCTAAAACAAAGAAATAAAGGTTAATTAGAAAAATATAATTAATTGTAACAAATATATAATATTTTTTGTGTCCTTTTTTATGTGACACTATTATTATTTAAAGAATCGAACAATATTTTGAAAAAAGAGAGATCACGCGTATAAGAAAAACGAAAAAGGTTCATATTAATATCCGTAGTTCCCACACATGAATTTAATTGAGATCTTAATATTTTTAACCAAACGGCTAAAATTAAAGTTTTTATAAATCATAACCATCGTTGGTGTACTATTTACTATATAATAAATGTATAATAAGTGTATAGAATGATTTTTCTTTTGTTAATGCAATAATTTTTTGTGAGTATGAAAATATAAAATAAAATAAAAGTAATTAAGTAGAAATAAATAATTTTACCAGGTGAACCAGCAGGAACTTCAGCACTTGTTGGAGCTGCAATTGGGATACCCATTGCTGTAAAACAAAACAAAAAAAAATTAAATTATATCTACGAGAGAGATTAGATTTTAAGACATAAATACAAGTAAAATAATAAAATACTTCTTCTTATTAATGTTTTTTTAAAGAGTGTGTAAATAAAAAATACGATAAATATTTTGAGACGTAGGAAAGTATTATACTAACTAAGTTAATTAAATTTAATATTGATATTTTTCAACATCAGAAATAAGATAAGAGTATAAATTGAATATTCAATGAGACTGCCTTTAATGAGGAACAATAATTTATTAGTTTTGTATTTAGCGTTCGATATTTATATTAGGGTTGGATTAAATTTTGTTTGTGCAATACAGATTTAATTTATGAGGATGATGCTTCTAATAATTTTTTTCTCATTTCTACATATTTAAACCTGAAATCTCTTAATATTGATAAAGAAATTTCGAACCAGTCCATCACAACTTATATTAATATTAATTATTGTCCGTCTCACCTCCCAAAATTTAATGTCTTTGTTAAGAATTCGACAAGTTTTTAGCATTAATTGTAGAGGGGGTAGGTGGTGAAAATTTATTTGAGTCTAATATTTATATCATGTCAGACTAATTTTGTTATGATTATAAATTAATTAAAGCAAAAATATTTACTAATAAATTAACTTGTGATTTAGTGTTAAAAGTGTGTGTGAGAATATTCATCCCTAGGAAGTATCTAAAAAAATTTTAAAAAAATATTTTCTCTTCCCTACGTTTCAGATTATGAAGATGTAAAAATATTTTAATTTCGATAAGAAGGGCGTACTCCGAGCGTAAAGTGAGAACGAAGTAATATCACAATTAGGGTTTTGTTCGTATATTCATCGAACTAATGTAAATATTAGATGCATATTTTTTTTTATCTAGCAATATAAACCTCGTATAAAAATATGTAATATTGTATGAAAGATGTTTATACGCAAATATGAGCTAACTCGAATAACAAACTCAAAACATGGTCTATACGCATCGTAAATATTTTCTTCCAGTAGACATTGAGTGTGATAGATAGACTCTTTACCCCTAAAGTAAGACTATTGAGTATGAATAGACATAATCAGGTCTAATAGTATGAGAGATAAAAGCAAAAGAGGTACAATACCTGCACAAGCACTAACTGGTGGAGTTTCCAATTTGCAAATATTAGGAAGTTTTAATGCCTTATTGACATCAATTTGGATACCTATTTTATCAGGATTACCAAGTAATTGACACAAACAAATTGGGTTACTTTCCAATAATCCAGCAAATGAAGGACAACATTCTTTATCTGGCTTAGTCAATTTACTGTCTTGTTCAACATATGTCAAACAACTTGACATGTTCAACAACACTGTCATACAATCCATCCCACCCGATGTCGCCGGCCCTGATGCAGCTGGCGACATCGACATCGATGGCGACTCTCCAGTCGCCATCGGTGGCATTGTTTGTGCCTCCGTGAACGGAGGCACTATCGTCGAAAATAGAGAGAGGAGGAGGAGGAGAGATGTGGTGGTTGAGGCCATATTGATTTTTGTGTGATAAAAATTTAGTGTGTAGAAATGACATAAATATAAAGATGTAACAAGTATATAGGAGTAGTAATAACTATACTATTATTATTATTCAGTGGGAAATGTGATATAGCTAACTTTTTAGGTAGCCCAAAAAAATTAAATTTTCCAATACCTACTACCAAACTGTTGTATTAAATTCTTATCATGTTTTTTTTTTCTTTTTAGGTCCTTTATTTTAAGGTAATTGCACTTTTGATCCCTCAATTATTGATGAATTTTGATTTTAATCTTAAATTCTATTGGATATTGCTTTTAGAAAAAGGAAAAGTATATTCTTAAGTCAAACATATAGCAAGCACAAAAAATTGTCTCTATCTGAAAAATCAAAATTTCACAAATTATGTGCTTTTTTGGTCCACCTAAAGTGATCAATCAATGAAGTGTTCTTATGGTATAAAGAGTGATTTTCTATTCCTTTTAATATTGTAGTTATATCACCGAGAGATGTGATGGGATGAATGAAATAAGTGACATAACGATTAATTTTTTTAAAAAAAATATTCCAGTGATATCTAACTTATATACATTGAACTATATTTTTCGGTAAAAGATGTTAACCTGATTACCTTCAAACATAAATATCTAACTCAACTATCAGATGAGATCCCATCAGGGCCGACTCAATAAGATTGGGGGCCTAAAGCGAAATTTAAGGGAGGGGCCCTAATATTTTGTTTTTTCATCATATATATTTTTATTTAAAATCTACTTTTCTATCTTTTTTAGATGCGAAATCATTAGTTACTGTTTTATAATCGATTTGTTTTAATAAGATTTAATCAACTTTATTTTCGAAAAACTTCTTTCGGCTGAGGCAATGGTTAAAGAAACTGTTAACCAAAAAACTATAAGCAATATGTGTATTTGAAAGAGAATCAAGTCTTTTATTTGATTGCGTATTTTCATTAGATAATTATCTTCTACATGTATTATTGACGAGAGAGAGTTGCTCGGATGGTAAGCACCCCTCACTTCCAACCCAAAGGTTGCGAGTTCGAGTCACCAAGGGAGCAAAAA
The DNA here is from genome assembly GCA_029582725.1 of Solanum chiquidenum. Taxonomy (NCBI): domain Eukaryota; kingdom Viridiplantae; phylum Streptophyta; class Magnoliopsida; order Solanales; family Solanaceae; genus Solanum; species Solanum chiquidenum. Next base: position 3,311 of record JAJOOS010011797.1, on the reverse strand, counting down.
GGGGTGGAAGCTCCTATAGGGAGGGTAAAAATAAAATAAAAAATTCTATATGTATTATTTCTCTTAATAATTTCAATTCAAAAAATAAATCTAAACCATCAATAACATAATAACTATTATGTGTTAAAGATCAAGTTTAAGACAATGATTTTTAAATTCTCATCATCTAGCTAGTGATCTCAATTTACCACTAAATAAGGAAGAAAAAAAGTATATTTTCATATGCTTCAATTGGTTCAAATCTATTTTGAAGTGAAAAAAAATAGCTTAATCTACTCTCTCTCTCTCTCTATCTATATATATATATATATAGTTTCAAGGGACTTTGTGATTTCGTTATCAATATTTTCATCAAATTGTTTCTTACGAAATTCAAGTTCTACATTCATTTCATATGCAATTTCCTTATGGCTTAGTAGAAATCATAGCACTCATAGTACATATAATTGCTTTTTAAAAAACAACATTCATAAGTAATTTTAAAAAAAAAAATGGGGGCGCCCCAAAAATATGGGGCCCCAAGCAATTGCTTTAGTGGCCTAGGGGTTAAGACGGCCCTGGATCCCGTCACTCTTAAACCTCGAATTTGATCAAGAAAAAAAAAGGGAAATTCGTATATTACATAACCCCACCATCTAACTCACCCAACCATAAAAAGAAGAATATTAATGTGCCATCATATGGGAAATTACGTAAGTAGCATGACATGCACGTTAGAGAAATAAAGTTTCATACGCAAGAAAAGCTGGAATTCTTGGTCAATAATTTTTGCCCACCCCTCCACCAGAATTATGGCGATTTTTGAAAATGCTATAATTACATTTGCCACGAGCAATATTATTATTTTGTTCAATTATGAATTTTCGGCAAATGCAGAAAAATGAGTTATTGCGTTTTTTTTTTTAAAACGGCATAGTTATCGTTTCCACGAGCAATATCATGTGTGTATAAAGTACGCGTTTCAATTTATGCCACAAGAACGATCTTCTTTATATAGCCCAGAGAAACCATATTGAACCAGAATAGAAGAACTTGCTTTTCAGTCTGGACCTCATATTTCTCCTATATATCATGTTTGTATGGTGACGTGATGTTCTATGTGAATTCATGTTTGAAGGACGCTAATTAGTTCTAAAGAGGCTATTCTATTTTTTTGTTGATCGAGTCGCTTTCACTTTTATATCACTTCTTCTGGAACTAACAGTGTCACAAGGGTGAACATATATCGGGTTTCTATTTTCATTTGATTTGATATATAATATACAATAATAACTCTATCTCGTCCAAATAAATTTATAAAATCTTCATTGATTGTATCATTTCATTTAAATTCATCTCAACGTGGGTGTAAAACTACAATTGGATGAAAGAAAGTAATTAATTCACCAGCATGACCATTAGCTGTACAATTTGCCTATGCACCACAATATTTATAGTCCATATAATTAAGTGTATTTTAAGAAAGCTCGTGATTTAAAAACTCTAGTACTAGTAGTTAATTATTATTAGCAACTCAACATCGATCATTAATTGACAATACAAATTATTGAGGAAAAAAACATAGCTAATTTATAAATTATTTTTCACCCGATGTTCAATATTTGTATTAAATTTTGATTAAATTCAATTTTATCCGGAAAAATCTATAACGCTCTCTGATAATGATGACTCCATATTTTGAGACTTAAACCTGAAATTTCTGATTAAGGACGAACGAATACTTATTCATCACTTTACCAAGAACCATTTTTTGTCAATTGTATATAGGTATCTGGTTGAAGAAGAAACACTCCCTTTAATTTATTGGCACCATGTGAAATAATATGTGGAATGGTTCACAAGGTTTTTAATCCCACAAGTTATTGCAAGCTGGAAGTGAGTGTATAATATAAAATATGCTTTTATAATAAAGAATTTTAAGCAATCCCTTTGAAATATTTAATAAAGAAAAAAGTATATAAAAAGAAAGACTAGAGAATGTGGAAGCATTTAATTTTGTTGGATGAAAATGTTGGGAGGTTGAGAAAACAATGAGTTATTCTTTTCATCACGAATGGATATGGTACAGTGAATGTGACTTCTTTTTTGTAACCAAAGGTTTTAATTTCAAGTTCTAGGTATGAAAATTCTTTATGATGGAGCGTTAACCTCGAATGAGCCCTACATGATGCAATTTTAAATTAGTTAAACTCTAATACGAATATCAAACATCTAGGAAAAAAATGAGTTGGTTCTTTTTTTCTTCTTTTATGTAGAGAAAGTATGGTCACATGAATGCTTTTTCCTGTTTATATGAAAAGGGGTTGCATTTTGAACTAAGAATGTGGAAGCATTTAATTGTGTTGGTTGAAAAAATGGGAAATTATGAAAAAAGTAGTCAAATATGTCCAAATTAGTAGTATTAATTTTTTGGAGATATATCTTTTTTCCCCCACCAATTATTAGTAAGTTCTGATTTCGATATTTATAATATCTGATTGAGTATATTGAACCTTTAGTTAGTTAATAAGTAGGAGTTAATGAGTTTGTTTTGGGAAGGATATTTTGGGGATTATAAAAATATTAGGGATAAAACCGTAAAAATATTGGTTAAACAAAAGATGGTACTTCTTATAAGCTAACTAATATATAACTCTATTTTTATTTTGGCGTATAAGCGCGCTAACTAATATATAACTCTAGGTTTTTTTGGCGTATAAGCGTATTTTATCAAATGCTTAGATAAGTCACAAAATACTTGTAAGTTATAATTTGATCAAACCCACTTACAAGTTTACCTAAACACCCTTTATATACATGATGGGTAAATTTCACAAATCGCTACTTTCCAAAACATAGTCACCGATAAAATTTCAAATTTTACAAGTAAAATTTCAAGATATCGTTATTGTGAAACTCTTGTTGAATTTGAAACTCCAAAACATACTATTTTTTGTTTTGGTTTCCCACCGGTGTCCGGTACACACATGGGAGCCCGACTAAATTCAAATTCATGCCGGGAAGTCCCACATTGGGGGGTAAAACACTCCCTAACAAAGGCGATATTGTACCCAGGGGACTTGAACCCAAGACTCTGGTTAAGGATGGAGTACTTACCACTCCACCACAACCCTTGTTGATAAAACGTGACTATTTTTCAAAGGTATGACCGAAGAGTGATCAGTAAACGTTATTTCTAATATATGGAGAGATCAAAGTTAGATCAAACTGAACATTTTTATTATATACATTTTTCCAATCTAAGTTTGTTTCTCATCATTCAACATATTGCTGAGTACAAATGCTACACAATACACACTGGAAACTACTCT
>JAJOOS010011796.1:0-12879 GCA_029582725.1 Solanum chiquidenum | reverse complement strand
GAATGGAAATATAACCGTTGGGTTAGATTTTTTTAATTAAAAAAATAAATAAAAATGACTTTATTAGCGTGTTGACGCGCTCAACTATGTGGAGCGAAACGCGCCCTGGGTTGGGTGACGGAAGGGGGAAATAAATATACTTTTATGTACTTAAGGTGTGTAATAGGTCACTCCATTAGTTAAAGTGTGTAAATGACTTTTGGGTATACGTTTAGGGGGCAATTTATGCCTTTTGCCTATAAGATAATATCACTCACATCAACGTTCAGATGTATGCCAAATAGAAAAAGGCCAACAAAGTCATTATTGTTTTGTTATTATTATTGTTGTTGTTATCGTTCTTCGAGAAAATTATAATATAGAATAGGTAATGGATCACATGCAATTAACATAAGTAAATATATTGTTTGGCTGTACTTTGCACACACACCTAGTAGAGTAAGAAAATATCAATAGCCAAATCATAACCTAGTTGACCTTCAAATTCGAAACCACATATGTTCAATGAACTCATAAATAAATAAAGAGAAAATTATATCAACTTTAATTAAATAATTTGGAGAAGCAAAATTCAAAGATAAAGAAAATGAATTAGGGCTTCAATGAGTACATGTGGTCCTGAGAAAAAGACAACATAATCATAAAGTAGAAGAATTAAATTTTATAGTAATGCCAAGGAGCAACGGACGGTGCATCAATTCGAGAATATATATATATATATATTTGTACCTTGATGGAGCATTACTACTATCCGTTCCTCGTCGCATTTTAACGGTAGTTTTAGCTCAAGAAATTTATCTTTTAAATAATCGCCACTTCAAGAATTTAAGAATAAATTGATAATTATATGCTTAACACCAAAGATATATATACAATATTTAAAAAAGAATAAATAGTCTCTCTTTCATTAACAAGATTGCCAAGTACATATGGCGCACAACATTAAAAATTTCGTGTTTTGTTTTTAATTAATTAATTTTTTGTTTAGGAGGTGTGAAAGAATATAATATTATTAAAGGTTTGTTTCTTGATGGAATAATATGAAAGACTATCATATTTGTTTCAATTTGACATCACCTTAACTCGATTGAAACTATATTTTAAAGTTCCTTGATCATGCATATAATCAAGCTTTATTAAGTAGAGATGAACTTATTTACAATATTTCTAATAAAATTGAAGAAGATAGCTACACATAAACTACATTAATGGAGCCAAAGAAGTGAAGCTCGAAATATATCATGAACACTTTCTAATTAAACTTGCAATTAATTAAACATAATTAAATTCCACATAATTCATATTCCATATATCTCATCAATCAATATTCACACCACTGGAAATGATCCACCAGCATCCACGAATTGTTTCTCCAGCTACAAATTAATCAATTAATAGCAAAAATGAGTCCACAACACCTTTTTCTCGATCACTAAGGTAAATTATTATACAATTAATTAATCATATATAGTTGAAAAATGAAAATCACCTTAAATAAAGTTTCAAGCTTGTTCTTGACAAGGGTGTACTCAATTTTTACTTGTTGCAAACATTTTAAGCACCTGCATTTAAATGATATTTCGCTTTTATTAATTTCAGTAACAACATATCTAGTGCAATTTCAGAAATGAAGTCTGCAGAGTGGAATGGTACGCAGATTTTTCGATTAAAAGTTCAATCGAATCCACCAAACAAAAAAGTTAAAACTTACCCTTCAACATTGCGGTCATCACAATAATTACGGAAGGAAATGCACACTCTTTGAACTCTTTGTGCACCAATGCTGTAAATTAAAAATAAGAGATTAAATTATGTACACTCGATTAATTAATTAATAAATATCTAAAGATAATTACAGATAGTGTAAATAAAAATAGGATTTATAATCATAAAAAAAAAAAAAATCTTAATATACAAAATATATGTTGGAAATATTTACCTAGAGCTGCTACCTTTCAGCTGATGAACATGAGCATCCAGTTTCTTGAAGTCTACATTAGACTGAATGCTAATTTTTACAAACCAAAATTGAAAATTATGTTAGCTTGCTTACACGGTCGGTCTCAAGTACAAATAAAAGCAAAATCAAAGGTTGCACTAGCTAGGCTGACAGACAGCGTAAAACTTGTCAATTCATGATGTTTATAGAGAAAGCAAGTACATAATTTTGTTTTTCTACCTACCACTCTTCCAGATTTGTATGTAAAACAAGGAAATTAAATAAATTAATTAAGGAGTTGTTAATTACTCACAGAGCTTTTGCAAGTTCATTAAGAAGCCTTTCAGAATCTTCAAAGAAAAGGGACACAACTTCCACCACAAAATCTGGATTGCTCTCATCTTGCAATTGCTGCAGTTGTATATACTGTTCATCCAGAATTTTCTTCTCACACCCCAAAAAGAAAATGAATAAAAAAAATCAACAAATCATAATAAAAGAAAAATCCGATGCACAAAGCATTTCGCACAGTCAGGTAGGATACTGAGAAGGAAAGGAATTCAGGGGTGTAATGTAAACGATCTATTACGCTATTTAAATTCGTGATCTATAGGTCAAACAAAAACAACTTCACTATAGAAAAAGTGTGAAATACGTGGAGATTTTCCTAGGAATTAGTATGAAAATCTGTAGAAAACTTATTTTCTTGCAAATTTTCATACTAATATCCAGGAAAATTCCCATATAACTCACCCTTTTCTTGTAGTACTTTAAGTTGTTCCAAGACTCAAACTTATGGTTAAAAAAAATATGTTTTCTTAAAATACAAATTTAGAGGTTAAGATTTTACCTCATTGTACAAGGAAGCAGTGTACTCAGCTAATTTTCTTTGGATTTGTTCCATGATTTTGCTATAACCACAATGACTTTCACTAATTTACAGCTTGCTATGCTATAAATGAAAATTGAAGTTATATATATAGTATATATATAGTATATTACTTGTGCATGGAGTAACTTTTTTCCTACTATTTTTTTTTCTTGGAAAAGCTAGAGCAGGGGCACTCTTTTCTATAACAGAGAAGACTAAGTAGGCGTTTGGCCATGTGATACCATATCACGATATGGTATCGTGAGATGGAATCAGCATTTGGACATGCGATTTTACGCTGATTCCATATCATGAGAGGTGATACCATATTCTCCAAAAACCATGTATGGATTATATGGTGATTCCATATCATGATTTGAGATATTTTAATACAATAATTGATCCATTAGTTTATATTTTGTTAAAACAACCCCACATTTATATCTACTAGCCATTTGTTTCATATGTAAATAAAATTTATAATCACATCATTACTTTTTAAAATTTGTTATTCTCACCGACATAAAATTTATTATTCTCACCAATATATAGTCACTTTAACTCACATCTCACGATTGTGGAGTAATAAAATCTTGAAGAGCCCGTGAAAGGTGTTTCATTTACTCAATTATATTGATGAGAAGTGAAAGTTAGGTTGAAAGTTAGATTGAACATCGATTTTGGCCTTGGTTTAAGGTAAAATTTCAATCACATTAATAAATTTATTTTATTGCCTTAATAAGTGCACATTTATATTTTATGTGTAAGTTATTAGTATTTAGTTACATATTTCCTATCAACTTTGTTTAAAGAGATAATATTTATTTTATAACTTTGCATTGTCTTGGAAGCACTATTTTTATTACTCTTACAAACATTATTTTTATGAAGTGCACTCTATAATGCTTCCAATTTATTTTATGTTCACTAAACTAATATTGATGTATTTTTTATTTGGTAGGATTGTTTTGGTGCGATTGATGGAACATTTATAGAAGGAGAGGTTCCTAAAGCGGTGCAACAAGCATATCGTAATCGCAAAGAAGAACATCACAAAATGTCTTATGTGCTTGTGATTTTGATATGCGATTTACCTTTATTGTTGCTGGTTGGGAAGGTACTGCACATGATAGTAAAGTACTTGAGAATGCACTTGTTGAACCAACGTCACAATTTCCATTTCCGCCACATGGTAACTTTAAATTACATCCTTAAAATAAATATTATTTATTTACACAAAGCTGTCTCATTTACGTCACATATGATTTTAGTAATTCTTTATATAATGTTTTTTTGGTAGATAAATATTATTTTGTTGATGCTGGTTTTCGAACACAAAAGGATTTTTAGCTCCATACAAAGGACTACGCTATCATTTACAAGATTACTGAGGAAGTGAAAGAGAGCCTCAAAATGCGAAAGAACTATTTAATTATAGGCATTCATCTCTGTGCAATGTGATTGAACCGACTTTTGGAGTTTGGAAAAATAGATTTAGAATACTGAAACAAGGCATGAACCATTATGATATTGATACACAAGTGAAAATTGTCATAGCTTGTGCAGCGTTACATAATTATTTGCAAGAATACCAAAGTAGTGATGAAATATTTATGGTCTATGAACATGAAGATATAATTGCGGAGGATATTGACCAACATATGGCTCAAAGTAACAATGTTGGTTCGTCTTCTCGGTCACATGATCAAGAAATGCAAGTTCAACGTGAGGAAATTGTTCGTACTATGTGAGAGGATTATATTAAAGACTAGTACACTACAATTTATGTTCAATTTTTTTATTAAATTAAAGTTAGATGAAACAATTATTTAATTGGAGAACAAATAACTTTGTAATAATTTATCATGAAATTTTATAATTTTTTGTTTATTTGATAAGATTGAATAAACAATTAGAGATATTTTAATAGTTTTACAACGGATGGGATTTTTATGTTTATGAGAAAATATACAACACAAAAATTTCATATCTCATGTCCAAACAAACATTCAATTTCATCTCATGATTTCATATCATGATACAATATCATGATACCATATCGCATGACCAAACGGGTCCTAATATTCAATGAACTTTGCATTCACTGTATTTATATTGTCACACACTTTATTTTAGTAGTAATTTTTTTCACCTCCTCACTTTCTGCAATTATGTTTTTGTTCCTTGTGCATCCTAAATGTCTCCCCTTCTTGTTGTTTTTTGCAGTTATCTATTTCATAAAATAGTAAAGCTGTCACAAGATCCAAAATATTTTTTACCATATCCTATTTATTTGTTTAATTTTTAATTTTCTTAGTTCCTTTTTGTTTTATACTAATTCAATCTCTTATTTCAGCTTTAACTTATTTGAAGTTGAATTAAAAAAAACTGAGAGTATATCACGTGAAACATAGTCAGATAACTTCATTATTAATCTAAGTGAAATCCACGTTCAAATACAACTTCGGATCTTTTTCTACTTCAATTTTAAGTATTTTATAGAGGGCGTGTTTGCTAGCTGGTTGGAAACCAAGTTGTTGATAGATTAAATCATGCCTAACTAATACAGTTTTTGTTATTAATTTCTTCATAACTCTAATCAACTATCAAATAACTTCGATGTATTTACTCATATATGAATTGGTCATTGTTCCAACTTCCGATTACTATGCGTATACTCTGTTTTATGATATTTAGTAGTGCTCGATTTGAGGCTATTGAAAACATCTTATATATACCATCCAGAATTGTGGTGAAATAGATATTATCCTCCATTTGGAACTTTTTGGAATCAATCCTATTCAGAACTTTCTTTTAATGAATCGTTATTGATCCCTCCATTTCCTCCAGTGGGCTGTTGAAATTGTGACACCTGTCCCAATAACAAATAAATGGTGCAGGTTTATTTAGTTAACCTACTGTGGTTAATTGTTCACTCTCGTTACTCTTTCCTCTTAGCATTTAAATAAGATCTCCTCTCTCCTATTATTTCTCAAATATGTCAAACAACATAAATGAACAAAAAAAATCAATTGTGTTGTAAAATTTAAGAACAAAAGAATAATATAAAGATGAAGACAAGAAGAATATAAGATAAGAGGAACAATATAATATAACTTTCTTTCTTTTATGTATTCATCAATTCTTCAAGTGTGTATAATATAAACTCTTATGTCTCTATTTATAGTGTAATATAGAGGCATACAAAAGGTTAGTCATAAACATGACATTAACATGAATATAATGGGGAGGTTATGGAAGTGAAATGTTACAAGAATAATGGTTATAAAGGTGGAGGTTATGATTATCTTCATAATGGAGGAAAGTAATGGAGTAACTTCTTGATGTAGTGGACATCCACAATATATTATTTTATAACACTCCCATTTGGATGTCTATAGATAATATGTCTCGTTAAAATCTTACTAGGAAAAAATCCTAATGAAGGAAAAAGAGTACACATATCTTTTAATACACTTTGAATGTTGCCTCGTTAAAAACCTTACCAGTAAAACCCAATTGGGATAAAATCACGGTTAAGGAAAAGAGTACAACGCGTACAAAACTTAAGAACAAAAGAACAATATAAAGATGAAAACAAGAAGAATCTAAGACAAGTGTATACAATATCAACTCTTATGCCTCTATTTATAGTGTAACATAGGCATACAAAAGGTTAGTCATAAACATGATAATAACATGAATATAATGGGGAGATTATGGAAGTGAAAGGCTACAAGAATAATGGTTATAAAGGTGGAGGTTATGGTTATCTTCATAATGGAGTAACTTCTTGATGTAGTGGACATTCACATTATATTATTGTATAACACTCCCCCTTGGATGTCCATAGATAATATGCCTCGTTAAAACCTTACTAGGAAAAAACCCCGTAGAAAAAAATTCTAGTGAAGGAAAAAGAGTACACATATCTTTTAATACGCTTTGAATGTTGTGGGATAAAACCATGGTTAAGGAAAAGAGTACAACGCATATTTTTCACCCCATGATAAAAAATTTACTTGATATCTCGAAGACGATGCATTCCAATCTTATATCACAACTTCTCAAATATTGTTGTTGGCAATCCTTAGTGAATAAATTTAAAAAATTATCACTTGAATGGGTATTTGAACGTCTATCTCACCATTTTGTTGAAGATCATGTGTAAAAAAATACTTTTGGTGAAATATGCTTTGTCCGACCTCCTTTAATTGTATCCTCTTTTCAATTGAGCTATATATTATTTCCGTATATGGTGGTTAGAAAATCCTTTGCCAAAGGAAAATCACATATTTTCTGAATATAATAGATCATGATTCCAACAATACACACTCCCGACTTACTTCATAGATCAATATTATTTTTGTATGATTTGAAGAAGTGGTTATCAATGTTTGATTCTTTGAATGCCAAGAAATTGTTGTGCCTCCATATGTAAACAAATAGCTCATTTGCGATCGAGCTTTATGCAGATCAAATACATATTCTGCATCTACATAATCAAATCATTTCTAACTCAGAGATTGATCATTTCAATTTTATACGTTGCTCGTCTTTTCTTCATAAAGAAAATCACACATCTTCTATGTGTTGAGTCACTTGCTTTGTTAGTTTCTTGGCATAACTTGACTGATAATATGACAATTCCCTCACATAACTTTTTATATATATATCAAATAATCTTCTAGCATTTGTATAACCAACAATCTGTAAGTGCACCAATTGCACTAATACATGGCATTTTTAATCATTTTCATGAGGTTGAAAATATTATTTCTCTGTGTTAAGCAATCTCAGAACCATTGGGTACTCAATGAAATTATTTTAAGACCTTTTAAATTCTTCAATTTTTTTTGATATAACCTTCATCGTCTAGTTAGACATGATAATCAGTCATTATACATATTCAAGTATTTCATCTATTACCAGACTAAAATAAGTCTCATTGCATTCATCACTGGAGAACATATCTCCATTTAATAATGTCAGGTTTTCTGCGAAAATCCTTTATGCCCCGTGGCACAAACAATACTTTATATCTTACGGTTATACTTTCGCACAATGATTCATTTGTACCCCACTGACATATATTTTGATTTATGAACGATATGTTCAAAAACATCACTTTTCTAAGTGAACCAAAATATACTTGAATAATGATTTTATTTGGCGAATCATTTATCTGTCCACATTATATGACATATTCGAATTTAAGATCCTCGTAACCATTTATAGCATTGAGTGCTACTTCATATCAAAGATATTGTCGACAGTCATTTGACTCGATTCCAATACGACATAACTTATCGAGATCTCTTCATTTTTCATCATTTTCAAGTACCTGAACCTTTGTCAAGGTCTTATAAAGTGTTATGTCATAGTGCTCTTTCAAAGCACTTACCTCATTCTCATGACCATTTTGATAATTTGCTCCTCTCCTTCCTCAAGGAATTTTACGTTTGGAATCGATTGGTCTATCACACTTCTGGTGTACCATAGACTCTGTCCTTCAAGGACTATTTATTGGAGCATTTGCAGCTTAATTAAAATGTTGGGTCAACAAATACATCTGACAAATTATTTGCAACTTTTTGCAAATGAATTATCTCTTGAACTTCAAGTTCACATTTTTTTAACGAGGATCTAGATAATTCACCCCACACATACTTTTCAGCTGCTAAACATATCTCCCCCCTAATGTTAGAAAATCTAACATTTACCTCCAATCTCATTTAGGGATTCATCTTTGTGCGTGGTGGAGCAATAAAATCATATGTACACGCATTAAATTTTTTGATGGAAATTATTTGGTTCCTGACCCTGAACCAATTGTGATGGGAAAACCTTGTTGGCTTGATGCATACACGTTAAATAAACTCATCTTATACCAAATTTTATATGAGAGATTTGTTCTCATAATCAATGGTCTAGCTATAATTGGAGGCAAACACTTTCTGCTAAACCAATCAGTATTATCAACATAATTTTATAGTTTGAAACTTTGCTCTTAATTTAATAATTTGAGCAAACAACTTACAAAAACCAATTTGTAAGTTGATACAAATGCACATGTGACCATACCATAGATGCATCTATTAAATCATAATAGTAAGCGGTCCTCATGGCAGGTGAACGGGCTCATATTCACCTTTTTATATGTTCCAAATAATTTTAGTGGATACCTCCGCACCTTAGTTGATACAATTATCATTTTATCATGAGAACAAGCAGCAAAAGAGAATTCTTGAAGAATCTTTTATTTCTTCAAACATATAGTCATGTGAATTCTCAATTTCTTTTGCATCACATCTGAACCAGAATGGTCAACCGATTATGCCAACTGATATTTATTCTAGTAAACTTCTAGTTTACTTTTGCATGTGATTCCTTCATCATGCTCATATTTTTATTCAACAAACAAGAAAAAGGCGGATAACCTTTTATGTAAATATTCATTACCCGTTTTGATAGTAGTAATCTGAAGATATTTAATCTTTCAATAATTTACAGTCTCAATATAATAATTATTTTTTTCAATTCCTCCGAAACTTAAAAAGTTTCTTTTGAGACTTACTACAATCCCAATATTATGAACATTTTCATTTTGGGCAGTAACAAATTAGCTCTTTCGAAACTCTCAATTAATTTTGTGTACTACCATAAATTTCACAACACCATTTTTATGGTGACCATCTCCTTCAAGGAGAAAAGTATTACATGTAAGACTTATTTCTTGACAACCAATGACAAATTTGTATTGCCACACAACAACATTTATTTTGGTCATGACCACAACCTTTATAGAAAAGAATTATTACTTTCTTTTGCCCTCCAATAGTTCATAATAAAACATACCATAATATTTGTGTAGTACTCAAAGTATACGACCAAAATGACCATTTATGTCAAAAAAAAATAATCAATATTTCAAACCTCCCGTAGAGGTGAGATGTGGCATTTATCCAACAATACATGAACATGTTCTTATCCATAAGAACACAAGTCACATTTTCTTTAAGAAATGGACCATAACCATTTGAACATGCTCCATAAGTTTTTATTAGAAACTCATTGTCATGCTTTCGCATTTATCAAATTTATGTGACTCACCTCAACATCACTTTAAGAGGTCAAATGTACTACCACTTTGTATTCCTTTATTTTGATGGAGGATTTACAAAAAAAATTAAATCGGGTTGCACCAACAACAATGTGCCCAATAACCTTGCATACCACTTTGATGGCAAAAAATTACCTTTACATTTGAAGGGTCATCTTAAGAACTCATAATGTTTTTCCTTTAAATTACCACAATGATGACCATTAACATTTTTCCACACCCATATTCATAAATTCAACCATTTATCATCTTTCAGATATATTATGCATTGCTACCACATTCACATAAGAGAATGGAGCAAATTTATTGGACAGATTTCATGACTTTTAGTCAAAAATATATTATTTTGTGTTAGTCATCATCATATCATCGCTATAGTGCATTAGAACTTAAACCCAATATTTTACACATATAAAGATGTCTTTGATCATAAATTAATGGGACTTGAACCGAACTTTTTATTATTATGGTGCATCGAGACTTTAACTCGATGTCTTACTCACTTGGTGCGGTGAAACTTGAATTCACCGTCTTATCCTCAATCAATGTCATAATAGGCCAAGTATATTTGAACTCGCCTTCAAACCTTTGAAATGTTACCACTTTTGTGATTTTATATATAAGTAAATTAATTAATTCTTAACAAGACATGAAATATAGTCATATTACTCCAATTTCAAGTTTCATGAAAAGACACAAAGACTAACTCATCCACCTTTAGATCCAAAAATATCCAATTGCTAGATTAAAAAAAAACAAATAAAAATGCACAAAATCTTTACTTACCCAATTATGCCATAAAAGTTGGCATGACTAATCTGCAACTCAATAAATCATTAAGGCTTAAATATTATAAAAATGTAAATACGATGAATTGAAATTATGGATAAGTAACTAAGGTAATCTTACCGTACATATTGTGTTGATCAAGAAGCATACCAATATATTACAAAGAGAACATCCGACCATTTCGAAAACAAAATTGCTCCATTTGTGAATATCCCCTAATTAAATTGTGATACCAATATTATAAGAGAATCGTGATGATAACGTGTTGTAAAACTTAAGAACAAAAGAGCAATATAAAGATGAAGACAAGAAGAATATTAGACAAGAGGAACAATATATTATAACTTTCTTTCTTTCATGTAATCATCAAATCAATATGAACTCTTATGCCTCTATTTATAGTGTAACATAGAGGCATACAAAAGGTTAGTCATAAACATGACATTAACATGAATATAATGAGGGAGGTTATGAAAGTGAAAGGTTACAAGAATAATGGTTATAAAGGTGGAGGTTATGGTTATCTTCATAATGAAAGAAAGTAATGGAGTAACTTCTTGATGTAGTGGACATTTAAAATATATTATTTTATAACAAATTGCACTTTTGAGTAAAAAATAATACAGATTGAAACGAGCAAAAGTACAAAAAAAATGTTCATATCTCAATCAATAGTTTGTTCTGGATTATAAAATCTTAAGATAATAAATCAAATTCAGTAACCTACTAACTCAATTTGCAGTAGATCTATAACGGATTTTTAGCTATTTTAGTTAGGAGTCTCTGTATGTGGGCTAACATTGACATGCTTAATTATTTCTATACCCTAGTAACAGACCCACCGGCCACCATGAAAGGAACTTCAACAACTAATTAATTAAAATTCTCATCTTGACCACCTGCTCAAGCATCAAGGAAGCCATTACTTTTGGTTTGGTTACGTATTAGAGCTTTTTAGTTGCACTTCTTGAGAGATTTGGATGGGGTCACGGCAGGGAGGAGAGAGAAAGTCTTTTACCATGGTTAGAAGGTCAAGGTTAATTAAATAAATCTGCACCATTTATTTGTTATTGGGACAGGTGTCGCAATTGCAACACCTCACTGGAGGAAATGGAGGGATCAACTACTGGAGGTGAGCCGGATCCAATCTTAACAACTTGTAAAACATATAAGTAATAGTTAACTATCCACAAACAAATTATTGAAATTTCATTTATTTTTTTCTTAAAGGAAATATTACATAGTTTGACTCAACACAAAATTTAAGAAATAAATGATGACTTTTAAAATTTGTGGTCCAAAATGAATGATAGAAATTTGTATAGCTGTAAATCATTTCATTAAGGATAAAATTTAAATTGTTACTTAATATAGAAATGTGTCATTCTTTTTGGAACTAAATAAAAAGGAAAGTAAGTCACATAAATTGAAACGGAGTATTATTGCAGAGGAAAAAAGGACAAACATACCGCTGAACTATTGTAAATGATATGCAAATACTCTCCGTCATACTTTTGGGACATTGGTGCCCCTACCGTCCAAAAACTAGAGCATCTATACCTTTTATACTAACGGATATACACATGTCGTAATTTTATCCACCGATTCGACATTTATCGATGGATAAGATTGTTCCATGTGTCCCTATTTAGTCTTCCGTTAGAGTGAATGGCATATATGATCTAGTTTTTGGACGGAAGGGGCACCAATGTCCCAAAAGTATAACAGAGGGTATCTGCATACTATCTACGATAGTTCGGAGGTATATTTGTCATTTTTCCCTATTACATATGAAAGTGTAGCAGAATCCAATGTTGCAGGCAAATTGGAATATGTTTAGTTGTTAAAGATGGAAAGGTTGGCATGGATAGTATGGGCAGGTCAGTATGTAGAGAACATTAAAAAGGGTTGGGGACAGAGAGCTGAAGCTGGCCACCCATGTTACATTAATATCTCCAAGATTTAGTTGGTAGATTCTCTCTTCATTTTCAACTACTATCTCATATTACCAATGCTCCTCATAGGGGGATTTAATTCTTCGATATTTGAAGTTTACTGATCTGACTAGTAGAAAAACTTTGTACTAAATGAGTGTGAATTGAAACTATATTATGTTCATTTTTAATACAAAGTAATTATTTAATTAATTATATTGTG
>JAJOOS010011792.1:0-18857 GCA_029582725.1 Solanum chiquidenum | reverse complement strand
GACAGTCAGAACAATATTATCACTGGCAGCCTCTAAGAACTGGCACATCCATCAAATGGATGTGTTTAAGGCCCTTTTACAAAATGATCTGCATGATGAAATTTATATGCAACTTCCTCAAGGTTTCAGCGGTCAGGGGGAGGAGAGTGTATGTAGACTGACTGATTAAATCTTTATATGGTCTTAAGAAAGCACCAAGGCAGTGGAACTACAAACTTACAGAAGCACTAACAAAACTACAGTTCAACCAAAGCTATTCCCTATTCATCAGGAAACAGCTGAACATATGGTCAATGTACTTGTGGTACGTGGATGATATGCTTATTACTGGTAGCAGTCTAGAGTTGATTGAACAAACAAAACTGTCCTTACAACAAGTCTTCAAGATGAAAGACTTGGGAGAGCTTAAATATTTACTTGGCATAGAATTTACCACATCGAAAAAATGGGATTATCATGCATCAGAGAAATTATGCACTTGAGCTAATTTCAGAAGTAGGGTTATCAGCCTCAAAGCCAGCAGGGTCCCTATTAATGTCAATGTTAAATTCATTTCAAAAGTAAATGACGATCACACCAAGTTTCAGGCACAGACAACAGAAGATCCTTTATCTAATCAAGAATCATATCAGAGACTGATAGGAAAAATTATTATATATAGGCAAGCTATGGCAAGACCAGACATTTGTTTTGGAGTACAGCCACTTAGCTAGTTTCTACAAGCTCCTAAGAATCACACATGGAGGCTACTCTCAGAAGTAAAAGATATGTGAAGGAACAGCCAGGCCAAGGAACTCTGCTGTTCAGCAAATGCATACTGTGATGTAACTAGGGCTGCATGCACTCTTATCAGAAAGTCAGTTACATGCTTCTTAATCAAAATTGGTGATTCATTGGTTTCGTGTAAAGCAAAAAGGCAGACTACAGTGTCCAAAAGCTCAGCAGAAGCCGAGTACAGGAGTCTGGCCTCTATAGTTTCAGAATTGGTTTGGTTACTTGGCATATTGAAGGAAGTTGGTGCCAACATTGAACTGCCAATAGTAATCTACAGTGATAATAAAACAGCAATTCAAATAGCTGTCAATCCAGTGTATCATGAGAGAAACAAACTGCCATTTTGTGAGAGAAAAGCTACAACAAGGACTCATAAACATCCAGTACATATTCCTACTAAGGATCACCCTGCAAATGTACTAACAAAAGGGCTAGAAGGGTTCAACATGAGATTCTTCTATCCAAGCTAGGAATCTTCGACATCTTTAATCCATCTAGCTTCGACATCAAGGGTAGTTTGGTAAAAACACACAGTCTGTTAGGTTAACAGAATTATCCTATAACTGCCAAGATTAGGAGCTTATCTCACAGACTAATCAGTTAGACAGTTAAGAAGCAGTTGGCTTTATCTAGCCATGTTATCATGCTAACAATTTTGATGAATGAAATATACTCTCACAAATTGCTCTCTCTTAGTTCTTGATATTAATAATCATCTTCTTACAGTTCAATCACCTCCTTCCACAATGTCAGATTACTAAACAGATCTGGAGAAGGTTTGTAAGTTGTTTGGCCTTGGCTGGGTTATGCCAAGGACTTTAAAAGAAAATCTTAAATTGTAAGAAAGTAAGCATGAAAACAAGTCATTGTACATTTTTAATACTCCTTCCTGTTCAAACATTGTGTGGTTCCTATTTACTCCAACAAAGATTAATAACCAAATGATAATATTTATAATTAATTACCTGATGAAGGATATGCCGTTTTTGCTGGTAGGAAGTATGCGCCAGGGTCTTACGTTCACAACTCAGTACCTCAAAGCAAAGAACACAAAACAGAAAAAATATCAACAAAATAAAAGCAAAGTTTGACAAATTAAAAAGGAAATAACTTAATCTCTGCAAAGGTAACTAAAATTCAAATCTTTAATGTGAGCATATTTGTGTATTAATATGAGTACAAATCTATAGTATTTTTTTACTCAAAACCAAAAAAAAAAAAACTTTAGTATTTTTACTAGAAATGTAATTAATTACTTGAACAATATTCTTTGTTTCTAAATAACTCATGAATATAGCTTGAAGATTCAAAAATTCTTCTTATTTTTTATATATGTGAAGAGATAAATTTTTAAATCAAATTTATCATACAATCTTTTTAAATCTTTGTTTCAATTACCTCATCCACTTATTTACAACACTTAAATTTACATATATGTTTTGTCTTTTAAGTAACAAAAATAAATTTGAATTAAATCTCGTCATCTAATATGCCCCAATCGTGTAGTGACTGTCATATGAGTACGACCAATAACAATGGAATGTTAAATGTAACAACAAAAATGAGAGTTAGCGCAGTCTACTTATGTTGTGTTGCAAATTCGGGATCAGGAACAATCCTTTCTTATTCTAAGATGCCCGTCTAAAAATCCGTATTTGTTGACTAAAAGACTTTCGGCTTTCTAGCAAGCTTAAGGGCTAAGGAAAATTCATACTTGGATCAATGAAATAGTTGAATTAGCTATTAATCCTTAGTCCTTTTAAACTTTTGAACTAACTCTTGTCATTTTTTATATTTTAACAGTCAATTATGTTCATACTCATCGTGTAGTGATTGTACTCATATTTACATATGAGTATAACCAATAACAATTGAGCATTAAATGTAACAACAAAAATGAGAGTTAGCGCAAATTAATCCTTAGTCCTTTAAATTTTTTGAACTAACTCTTGTCATTTTTTATATTTTAACACTCAATTATGATCATACTCGTATATAAATAAGAGTACAAATCCTTAGAATCTTTTACTATATCAAAATAAAAAATAAAAATCTTTAGTATCTATACTAGAAATGTAATCTTTATTTATCCAATACGATCACAATAACATTAAATGAAAAAAAGTTAAACGAGAGTTAGTGCAAATTAATTCATAGTAATATTAAGGATTTGAATTAACTCTCGTCGTAATTTTTATAATTACTCAATAGTGATCATACTTATACATTAATACAAGTACAAATTCTTAATATCGTTTACCCTATCGATAAAAATAGTAATTAATTACTTAAACTCTATTTCTTGTTTCTGAATAACTCATACATAAAGTTTTAAGTTTCAAAGAATCTTCTTATGATAATAAAGAATAAAAATAGAATTGGTTAATCAAATTTATCATATAACCCATTTAAATATATGCTTCTATTATTTCATCCAATTAGTTTCCAGAATTTTCATATACGAAGTTGTTTGCCTTTAAAGTAACGTAAGTAAACTTGAATAAAGTGTTTCTCCCCATATTCACATACAAGTACAATTATAATAGCGTTAAATGTAATAACGAGAGTAAGTGCAATTAATCCTTAATATTTTTAAGGATTTGAACTAACTCTGGTCATTCTTTTTACAATAACACTCAATTATGATCATACTCAAATTTTAAAATGAGTACAAATTTAAAATGATCATACTTAAAGAAAAGTAGTTAAGTGCTTAAACTCTTTTCAATGATTTTGAGAATCCTGTATGCATTTTTAAGTTTCAAGTAATCTTATTATTCTGTTCTAGTATGATTGCAGTTGTGTTAAATGTAATAAAAATGACGAGAGTTGGTACAAATTAATCCTTAGTATTTTTAAGGATTTAAACTAACTCTTATCATTTCTTATACAATAGCACTCCATTGTGATCATACTCATATATTAATATGACTATAAATCATTGATATCTTTTATGTTATCAAAAACAAAAATATCTTTTAAAACTGTATTAGCAAATTTGAATTAAATCTTGTCATCTAACACGACCAATGAGTACGATCAACAATAATTGAGCATTAAATGTAAGAAAAAATAACAGAGTTGGTGCAAATTAACCTTTAGTTCTTCAAAGATTTTGAACTAACTCTCGTCGTTTCTTATATTTTAACACTTAACATACTCGTATATTAATGAGTACAAATCCTTAGTATCTTTAAAAAAAATTTAAACATTGAAAAAATTAGTATCTTTACAAAAAATGTAAAGATCTAATGATTTTTTTTGTTTTGATAAAAAAAGATACTAAGGATTTTAACTCATATTAATATATGAGTATGATCATATTAAAGGAAAACACTTTTTTCCTTTGGATATGTTCTTCTCTTCTGCCAAAAACATAAGTCACGTTAAACTTTCATAAAAAACATAAGTCATGGTATAGTAATTAGTGAGCATTAAATGTAAGAAAAAATGAAGAGAGTTGGTGCAAATTAACCTTTAGTTCTTCAAAGATTTTGAACTAACTCTTGTTAATTCTTATATTTTAACATTTAATCATACTCGTATATTAATGAGTACAAATCCTTAGTATCTTTAATTTTTTTAAAATATTAAAAAAAATTAGTATCTTTACAATGCAAGAACCGTAAAGATCTAATGATATTTTTTTAAAAAAAAAATTGATAAAAAAAAGATACTAAGGATTTTAACTCATATTAATATATGAGTATGATCATATTAAAGGGAAACACTTTTTTCCATTGGATATATTCTTCTCTACTTTCAAAAACTTAAGTCACGTGATACTTTCTCAAAAAAACATAAGTTACGGTATAGTAATTAGTGAGCATTAAATGTAAGAAAAAATGAAAAGAATTGGTGCAAATTAACCTTTAGTTCTTCAAAGATTTTGAACTAACTCTCATTGTTTCTTATATTTAACCACTTAATCATGCTCGTATATTAACGAGTACAAATCCTTAGTATCTTTAAAAAAATTTAAACATTAAAACAAATCTAGTATCTTTACAAGAAATGTAAAGATCTAATGATTTTTTTTGTTTTGATAAAAAAAGATACTAAGGATTTTAACTCATATTAATATATGAGTATGATCATATTAAAGGGAAACACTTTTTTCCTTTGGATATATTCTTCTCTACTTCCAAAAACTTAAGTCACTTTACACTTTTTCAAAAAACATAAGCCATGGTATAGTAATTAGTGAGCATTAGATGTGAGAAAAATGAAGACAGTTGGTGCAAATTAATCTTTGGTTCTTCAAAAAATTTGAACTGTCTTTCGTCGTTTCTGATGTTTTAACACTTAATAATACTCGTATATTAATGAGTACAAATCCTTAGTATCTTTAATTTTTTTAAAACATTAAAAAAAATTAGTATCTTTACTATGCAAGAAACGTAAAGATCTAATGATATTTTTATTTTTTTTTATTTTTGATAAAAAAAGATACTAAGGATTTTAACTCATATTAATATATGAGTATGATCATATTAAAGGGAAACACATTTTTCCTTTGGATACATTCTTCTCTACTTCCAAAAACTTAAGTCACGTTATAGTTTCTCAAAAAACATAAGCCATGGTATAGTAATTAGTGAGCATTAAATGTAAGAAAAAATAAGGAGATTTGGTGCAAATTAACCTTAAGTTCTTCAAAGATTTTAAACTCTCTTCGTTTCTTATATTTTAACACTTAATCATACTCGTATATTAATGAGTACAAATCCTTAGTATCTTTAATTTTTTTTAAACGTTAAAAAATATTAGTATCATTACAAGAAATGTAAAGAACTAATGATTTTTTTTGTTTTGATAAAAAACAGATACTAGGGATTTTAACTCATATTAATATATGAGTATGATCATATTAAAGGGAAACACTTTTTTCCTTTGGATATATTCTTCTCTACTTGCAAAAACATAAACCACGTTATACTTTCTCAAAAAATATAATCCACGGTATAGTAATTAGTGAGCATTAAATGTAAGAAAAAGTGAAGAGAGTTCGTGCAAATTAACCTTTAGTTCTTCAAAGATTTTGAACTAACTCTCGTCGTTTCTTATATTTTAACACTTAATCATACTCGTATATTATTGAGTATAAATCCTTAGTATCTTTTTTTGAAAAACATTAAAAAAAATTAGTATCATTACAAGAAATGTAAAGATCTAATGATTTTTTTTTGTTTTGACAAAAAAAAGTTACTAAGAATTTTAACTCATATTAATATATGAGTATGATCATATTAAAGGGAAACACTTTTTTCCTTTAGAAATATTCTTCTCTACTTTCAAAAACATAAGTCATGGTATAGTAATTAGTGAGCATTAAATATAAGATAAAATGAAGAAAGTTGGTGCAAATTAACCTTTAGTTCTTCAAATATTTTGAACTAACTCTCATCGTTTCTTATATTTAACCACTTAATCATACTCGTATATTAATGAGTACAAATCCTTAGTATTTTTAAATTTTTTTAAACATTAAAAAATACTAGTATCTTTACAACAAATGTAAGGATCTAATGATTTTTTTTGTTTTGATAAAAAAAGATACTAAGGATTTTAACTCATATTAATATATGAGTATGATCATATTAAAGGGAAACACTTTTTTCCTTTGGATATATTCTTCTCTACTTCTAAAAACTTAAGTCACGTTATACTTTCTCAAAAAACATAAGCCACGGTATAGTAATTAGTGAGCATTAAATGTAAGAAAAAATAAAGAGAGTTGGTGCAAATTAACCTTTAGCTCTTCAAAGATTTTAAACTAACTCTCATTGTTTCTTATATTTTAACAATTAATCATACTAGTATATTAATGAGTACAAATCCTTAGTATCTTTAAATTTTTTTAAACATTAAAAAAAAGTTAATATCTTTACAAGGAACGTAAAGATCTAATGATTTCTTTTGTTTTAATAAAAAAAGATACTAAGGATTTTAACTCATATTAGTATATGAGTATATTATCATATTAAAGGGAAACACTTTTTTCCTTTGGATATATTCTTCTCTACTTTCAAAAACTTAAGTCACGTTACTTTCTCAAAAAATATAAGCCATGGTATAGTAATTAATGAGTAAATGTAAGAAAAAATGAAGAGAGTTGGTGTAAATTAACCTTTAGTTCTTCAAAAAATTTGAACGAACTATCGTCATTTCTGATATTTTAACACTTAATCATACTCGTATTTTAATGAGTACAAATCCTTAGTATATTTAATTTTTTTTAAACATTCAAAAAAATTAGTATCTTTACCAGAAACGTAAAGATCTAATAATTTTTTTTGTTTTGATAAAATAAGATACTAAGGATTTTAACTCATATTAATATATGAATATGATCATATTAAAGGGAAACACTTTTTTCCTTTGGATATATTCTTCTCTACTTTCAAAAACTTAAGTCACGTTATACTTTCTCAAAAAACATAAGTCACGGTATAGTAATTAGTAGTGTGGGCATACATACCCAAAAACGCAACTGAATCAAATTGAATTGATTTATCGATTTCAATATATCGATTTTCGATTCGATATTGATCCATATTTTTTGTAACTTTGGTTTTCGATTACATGATTTAAGTATTTCAATATTTCAGTTTAACCAAAATTTATACACTAGTATATATACTATTAGTCTTAAGATATTATTAATACAATTATACAATGGCCCAACCTTTTCTACTAGGATTTTGACTTTTGAAATTTGACCACTAATTGTCTAATTCACACGGACCAGCTACCGCCTTCTCTTAGTTCTCTTCCATCGTCCAGCGTCTGCCGGCCAGCAAACGCCGGTGATTCCGGCAAACTGCACTACTGTCTACTGCAGTTAATCACGGTTTACGATTCCGATTCTTCCGGTTTCAACTTTCAGGCACCCCATCGACCCATCCCACTATATTGTCTAGAAAAAATCGAATTGAACAAATCGAACCAAATTAATTGAGTTTGGTGTTTGGTACAACAAACTCAATAAACGAAAATCGAAAATCAAAATAAAAAAAAAAAAAAAAATCGAACCGAATGTTCTCTCTAATAATTATTATATTTGGCTGGTAGGGAAACCCAAAAATAACAAGAGGAATAAACTAACTAAAGGTAAGAATATAAGGATATAATTATAAACAAAAGATACATGTGTCAAGTTATGTACAATATCTTCGAACCTTTAATATACCAACTAAAAATCCAGTAAAAAATAATAATTTGTATTTAACTTGTGCATAATTAATTCTTAAATAATTATTATTTAGCACATAATTAATTTTACATAACGTGTCTTTGTGTGATTGCTATGGGATTACCGCAAAGGGTAATTCCATAGCGCAATCACACAAAGAAGAAGCAAAAACCGGTTAGGGAGAAGTGTTATTTACGTGTTGCAAACCTTCATCTTAGTTTGTGATCTTCTTCATATTATATAATAAAACTTAAAGGACTCGTTTGGTAGACGGTATCAAATAGAATAGTTTATGGATTAAAATTTAGTCCATCTAATACATTGTTTGGTTACTTTATTTTATTTAATCTATGTATTGCTTATACACCATATATGGTCTTATTTTATCCCTTGGAAATGGAGGAATAACAAAACCAAGGTTTGTTAAACCTTGGATAAGACCCCTAAATGACAAAACTATCCATTTATTCATTTTCCTAAAATTCTTTTGTAGTTAAATGAAATAGAAAATCCTACAAAAGAATAATATTGCCCGGTGGTTATATATCTACTTTGACTCAATTACATGAAATAAACAATCTCACAATAATACAAGGATATAATAGGAAAGAAATTTTTCGTAGAATTTTTAATCAAACACAAGATTAAGTATAAAGAAATGAACCAAACATTTGACAAAAAATAATCCCTGCACTACTAATCCCTACGTTATTAATCTGTATATTACTAATCTCTGCGTTATCAATGTTTGTACCGAATGACCCCTAAATGTTTATCTTTGTTGATTCAACTATTATCCAATCATTTTGACTTCGATAAATAAGACATTATACAATACTCCTTGTTTGATTATTCAAATAAATTTATACACTACTATTTTATTGTACTTATTATTATCGTAAATTTGTATTTTAATAATATTAATATTATTTAACATCATATACTAATTAATTCGACATACACACGTGTGCGGTAAAACTAGTTTTAAACAAGCAACAAGAAGAGTAAGTTTGTTGTAGAAAAACAAATTGAAATAGAAGGAAGAGTGCAATTACTGACCTTCTCCGGGGAAGCACTCTGAGTGTCTATCTCTCTGTTTAGGTCTGATTTCAAGGAGTGACAAGTTGACAAGAAATTTTGCGGGCGTGTAACTGAACCTGAAAAGACAAGTCTCAGAGAAAAGAAAACAAGAGATATAGAAAATGAAAAGAAACTGATGAAGGTGAGAAAATTCAAGCTAAGAATCTTAAACCACCATTGAAGGTTCTGGAAGAAAATTGAATTTAGAAGAAGAGGAAGAAGAAGAATATTATTTCATGTGCTTGAGTGTTACATCTGCTCCCCTTTATATACAAGAGTCTTAGACCCAATCAATCTAAAATGAATTCCCTAACCGACTCTGAATAGCAACTAACAGATGACATCTCATCAACTAACTACTCATTTATGCTAATTAACTATGTATATTAATAACCAACTAGGTACAATAGTAATAGAAAATGTGAACTTAACACTCCCCCTCAAGCTGAAGGGTGAAGTATGTTGGGCACACCTAGCTTGCCTAACAAGTGAAGATGTTGAGCATGACTTAGTCCTTTGGTTAATAGATCAACAATTTGTTGTTGTGTGTGTACATACTCTGTTTGAATAAATCCAGCCTTAACCTTGTCTCTGATGAAATGACAATCGATTTCAATATTCTTGGTCTTTTCATAGAATACAGGATTTGCAGCTAACTGAATAGCAGATTTGCTATCACTCAACACTGTGATTGGCATCTGAATGGACACATTAAGCTCTTTGAACAACCCTATCATCCAGGTTACTTCTGCCACTGTTGAGGCCATACTGTTATACTCAGCTGAGCTTCTAGACATTGTCTGTTGTTTCTTAGATTTCCAAGACACTAAAGAATCTCCAAATTTCACTATGTAGCATGTCACTGATCTCCTAGTATTAGGACAAGCAGCCCAGTTTGAATCACACCAGTATGTTAATGTTATGGCAAGTTGAGCATGTAACCATATGCCCTGACCAACTGTTCCTTTCAAGTATCTCACCACCTTGATAGTTGCTTCCCAATGAGACCTTTTTGGATGTTGCATAAACTGACTTAGTGTTTGCACTGCATACCTAATATCAGGTCTTGTGATGGTAGCATACATTAGTTTCCCTACTAATCTCTGATAGGATGAATGATATGTTAATGTGTCATATCCTTGTAGTCCAGCAGTCTGATCAAATTCTACTGATGTGAGTCTCAGATTGGACTCTAATGGTGTGGCTACTGGTTTTGCACCACTCAATCATGTATCAGAAATGAGCTCCAATAAGTACTTTCTTTGATTCAAAACAACACCTATTTTGGACCTTAACACCTCAATTCCCAAGAAGCTTATTTAAGTTCTCCCAAGTCCTTGAGTTTGAATTTCTGATGTAATGATTCATTATCACCAATAATGAGTAGATCATCAACATAAATCAAAATAACAACCATCTCATCTGGCTTCTTCAAGGTGAACAATGAATAATCATGAGAACTTTGAATAAAGCCTGCAGCTAACAAAGTAGTGGTTAGTTTCATATTCCACTGTCTAAAGGGCTTGAGTCCATACAAGGATTTAAGCAATTTGCAGACTTTAGTTGACCCCTGAGATCTGAAACCTTGAGGCATCTCCATATATACCTTCTCATCCAAATCTCCTTGTAAAAAGGCATTGTACACATCGATTTAATAAAGAGACCAACACTGAGAAACAACAACTGCAATGACACATCTAAGCAACTGGTGAGAATGTAACATGGTAATCTAACCCTTCTTGTTGATTGTAACCCTTGGCTACAAGTCTAGCTTTGAATCTTTCTATGTCACCATCAGCCTTATATTTTATTTTGTAAATCCATTTGGAACCAACAGTGTGTTTGCCTTGAGGTAAGTCAACCACCAACCAAGTGTTGTTATCTTCAAGAGCCTTGATTTCCAACTTCATAGGATCAATCCATCTGTCATCTTTACTAGCTTGGATGAAAGTTTGAGGTTCTATTAAGTCTGAAAACTTGGCAAGATAGTTGTGATACTTTGATGACATGTAATTATAACTGAGATGGTTTGCTAGAGGATATTTACTGCCTTGTCCTACTATAGGAGCTATGTAGTCTTTCATCCAAATGGAAGGTTTGGTGTGTCTAGAAGACTTTCTAGTGGAGATTAGTGGCAACGGGTCAGCTATACCAACAACTGTGTCTTGGACTGGAAACTCCTCATCATGAACAGTCACCATTTCATCAGAACCACCATTCAAATTTGTAGGAATCTGTGCAGGTTCTTGAGAGAGTTGTGGAGAGGCAAAAGGGAAGATGTGTTCCTGAAATACTACATCTCTGTTGACTAAGAACTTCTTAGTGTTTAAATCTAACAACAAGTAACCCTTTTGAGTCTCCGAGTACCCCATCATGATAACATGTTTTGCCCTTGGTAGGAACTTGTCAATTCTAAGAATAACAGAAGCATAACCAAGACACCCTATGACTTTTAGATGGCTGATGTTGGGAGTTTTTGAGAACAACATTTCATATGGACATTATTATGAAGGATTGATGAGGGTAGTCTGTTAATCAGATACACAACTACTTGGACACTAATTCCTCAGAATGTAAGAGGCATGGAGGACTGAAATCTAATAGCTCTAGCTATATTCAGAATGTGTCTATGTTTCCTCTTCACTACACCATTTTGTTGTGGTGTGTGAGGACAACTACTCTGGTGTAAAATGCCTAACTTTAGAAACAACTCTTTGCATTGTGAGTTGAAGAACTCAGTGCCATTGTCTGACCTCATTGTCTTGATGGTGTGCCCAAACTGATTCTTAACCAATACAAAGAAATTCTTTATAGCTACAATAGTTTTAGATTTGAGCTGTAGTAAATGCACCCAAGTATATATACTAAAATCATCAACAATAGTAAGAAATTAGTATTTCTTGTCAAATGTGGGAACCGTATATGGTCCCCATGGATCCAAGTGTACAAGCTCAAAGGATTTAGAAGTTCTAGATTCACTAGTAGGAAATGGCAATCTAGTCTGCTTAACTAGAGGGCAGACTGAACAATTAGTAAGTAGATCAACATCTTTATTGCTATGTAGTAAGTCTAGACATTTCAACATATGAGGTGAAGGATGACCAAGCCTTCTATGCCATAATCCACAGTCATGCAGTGATACCCCTACAACAATCTTCTTTTGAGATTCACAGTTGCCCTTCATGGCAAGTTCATTTCTGAATATGTAAAGACTCCCTTCCTCCCTACCAATCCCATTCACCCTGCCACTGTAAAGGTCCTGAAATATACAGAAGTCATGGTAAAAATAAATAAAACAGATAGCTCCCTGGTTAGCTGTGAAATCGACAGCAGGTTGAACTTAAACTCAGGCACACACAACACATCCTTAACAACTTCATTGTTAAACAAGCATGTTTCTCCTATGTGTGATATAGCAGCCCTATCACCTATAAGTAAGTTCACCTTCTCTTGGTGGGAATTAGATGTGCATTTACTGTTATTCAATAAGTGTTCATTTAATGTTATTTGATGAGAAGCTCCAGAGTCTACTATCCAACAATGAGAGGTAGCATTAGTTGAAAAACAGTTTGCCATACTTGTCATGTTGGCTTGCTTCATGTCCTTGTTGTCTTTCTCCAGCATGTCCATTATTTGTTTGTATTCTCCATCAGTAAACGCATGTCCTTTGGCAACAAAAGCATTGTTCACTTCATGACTAGAAGAGTCCCCCTGAGTTTGATCAAATTGATCCTTGGATATGTTGTTTCCCAGGTGTCCATTGTGATCTCCAAGATGATTGTATCCATTTCCTTCAGATGGAGGATACATTGAACCTGTCCTTGAATTACTAACACCAGACTTCTTTGTAAGTTTCCAGTAAGTTGGATAACAAATTAGTTTGTAACAATTCTCCTTAGTATGTCCTGTATAATGACAATATTCACATCTCATTCCTTTATAGTTTTGATTTCCCTAATTATAATTGTTGCCTTTGTTAACACTCATAGCTAATAGATCAGGCACATTATTAGCAATGACCATACAAGATGTTTGTTGTTGAAGCTCATCATCTATAATCATGGCATATGCTTGATTAATAGAGGGAGTAACACCTTTCAGTAAAATTTGTCTCTTAGCATGTTCATACAACTCATTTAAACCACTAAGAAGTTGAATCGGTCTAATTTGATAGAGATGATCTGCATATTCCTTTGATTTTGGACATGCACAACTTGGGGAATGTACCAGTGCATCAAATTCTCCCCCACAAAATCTTCAATTTAGTGTAGTAAGTTGAAACAGAATCAGTACCTTGTGAGAGTGTGTTGATTTCTCAGTGTAGTTGGTAAATTCTCATTCGATTGACGTTGTCGAATCTCTCCTTCAAGCTTCCCAAACTGTATAGGCACTGGTAGCATACACTATTCCACTTAGGAGATCTTCACTTACTAAACTCGTTAACCACGATAGGACAATTGCATTACATGTTTCCCACTTCTCATGTAATTCATCTCGATACAGATATCTGATGCAAACTCTTGTAAAAAAATCAAATTTTCTCTTTCCCAGCAAAGCAATTCGCATTGATCTACTCCATATTCTATAATTTCCAGGACCTGTGAGTTTGATAGGGATCAAAGTTGCACCTGAAGCATCTGATGAACCTATATAGAGAGGGTCATTTGCATTGATTCTTATTGCCGCCATTGTTATATTCTTCACACTTCTATTGCAGTGAAACACTACTCTGATCTACTGGATAGCTAATGTCACTAGCTCTGATACCATGAGAATATTCAAGCTAAGAATCTTAAACCACAATTGAAGGTTCTCGAAGAAAACTGAATTTAGAAGAAGAGAAAGAAGAAGAATACGATTATATGTGCTTGAGTGTTACATATGTGCCCCTTTATATACAAGAGTCTTAGACCCAATCAATCTAAAATGAATTCCCTAACCGCCTCTGAATAACAACTAACAAATGACAGCTCATCAACTAACTACTCATTTATGCTAACTAACTATGTACAGTAATAACCAACTAAGTACAGTAGTAACAGAAAATGTGAATTCAACAGAAGGTAGCGGGGTTTACCTGCTCTTGGAATTACTTGATGAAAAAAATGATAAATTAAGCCCAAATTTGATGATTTTTTAGCTTCTCTTCTTTTTCAAAGCTAACAGTGGTAAATGGGTTCTTGGTTTGTTATGTGTGTTGGAAAAAATGGGTTAGGGGGTTTAGGCGGGTTGATCCGAGAATTGGGTCTGGTAATGAGTGTTTTGAGCCTCGTGAAAATGGGGGTTAGGGTGTTACAAAATTTTAAGAACGAATTACTTCTTTCTCTTTTCATCGTGCAAGTGCATGGCGTTGCAATTTTCTCTGTATGTTAGGTTTTGTGGCCACGAGCAACGAGGAAATTTTATAGAGGCGTATGCCTTGCCGGCGATGTGGACTTCGCCGGAGCTATCTAGATTGTGTTTGCTGAAGGGATTGTGCTTACAGAGAACTCTAATAACAATGTAGAAGAAAACAAAAATATGAAAAACACAGACAGTTGAAAAGAACAACAATCCAGAGCAAGAAAAAAATGCAGAGAAACACTAACCTGAAATTATAAAACCCAAAGTTAGACAGCTTCTTATTTTTCTTACTTGTGATACAATGGTAGAGAAGATAGAAACATGACAACAAATGAAAAGTTAATGAGTGTTGAAAATGGTGAAAGTAGGTGGACATCAAATAAAAATAAATTGGTTCAATTCAATTCATTTCATCTCTGTTTAGAAAGCTTTGCTAGGGGAAAATATCAATGTAAGAAGAAAACTACTTAAAAGATGTAAACATTCAAAAAATTAATGTTTTATTTACAACTAGTCAATTCAATTTGCTCTGTTTGGAAAGAAGTGTTGTGGAGGAAAAAACTATTATGCAGAGGAAAGCTATCCAAAATTAAAACCTTGTCCTTTATTCAGACAAAAATTATCCTCAAGTTTAATATTGGACACATTGGATTAAATTTGGACGGATTATTATGGATTAAGACAATAATCGTATCAAAATCTAATTCAATCCAAATTTGTTTGGATCAAAATGTATTAGGTAATGGGTCAAGACCCAACCCAACTCAATTTTTTATTAAACTTAATTGTTTTATTTGTTCTTTTAAACTATTTTAGTACCTAATAAAAAAAATAAAAATTATTATGACTATATATATAACATATCAAATTGAAAAAAAGTTTTTTAAAAATATTTTGAAAAAATTTGTTATGAGTCAATTCAGGTTACATATCAATCAAATTTTAATGGATTGAAATGGGTTGAGTTGAAATGGATTGAGCTAATGAATAAACGGGTCAATAACCAACTCAAACTTAACCTAATTGAACGGATTGAGCATGTTGGGATTGATTTTGTCACCCCTTCCTTCAAGTATAGTCCAGCACTTATTTAGTCCTTCAAATTTATGTATATCGAGCCGTTCCCGTCTCTTCTAACAAACTAAGGGGTTGTTTGGTGTGAGGGATAAGAATATATAGTCCTGGAATTAAAATTTGGTGTCTTGTTTGGTTGACATGTTTGGGATAACTTATCTCACCATTTATATCATAGTGATGTGATAAGTTATCCCATATACATGGTAGAATAATTAATCATGGAATAACTAGTTCCCAACCAAACAACTCCTAATAGTTAAAGCGAATGAATCCTCAACTTCTCTTTAGTAATTAGCAAATGCCTTTGACATAATTAAAGAAAGTAGCAGAAATAAAATTAATAAGAATTGTCTTATGATAAACGAACTAGCGCAAGTATTACTCTGATTCAATTTCTTCTCAATCATATGCAATTATTCATGCTGTTTTATTAAGAAAATAATATTTTAGACTGATTTTAAGAGTCGCCACTTAATTTTTAAGAAAAATCAAGAAAACTAATTTTTCAAAAGATTAAAACAGGGAATCTAATGAAAATTTAAAAGGGGGGTTCGAGGTTCTTATTAGCATTTCGGGAAGGGTTTGAAAGCACCCGAAATGCCCGTTGAGAAAATGAACGATTTTTAAAGTTAAAACCGTTTTAAGGGAGAAAAGGGAATATTGAGATATTACCTAAGTGAAATGTTTTTTTGTAAACTTATTTATTTATTTATTTATTTTTTAAATCAAGTAAGAGACGAATAATTTAGTGAAGGGATTATTTCAAAACGGGTGTCTTCTGGGGAGTTTGAATGTTCGAAACCTTAAGATTAACAACAAATGTTAACAAGTAAATAAACATAATAAAATGAAGAGGGAAAGAGACTCGGACCCAAGTTTGGTTTTTCTGTCCGCCTGGACCAACACTTGGGCCCATTTTTATTTTGGGCCTTTGGCCCAATTTTTCACCTGTCCTAAATTCTAGCAAGATAATAAACATAATGACTAAATGAGCTTAGGCCCAATAATAACAAAATACAATTTTTGTATAAGGAGTGGGCCTTTGGCCCAATCTTTTCAATTCTCCTCCGCTTTCGCATTCTTCCAACTTCAAGACATGTTCATCGATTTTTATGTAGTTGACTCGATGGAGGAGGAATTTGAGCCGTTATGACTCTCTCGGGATGCAAGGGAAGGAGATAGGAGTTTATGAAGAACTCAGGTAGATTTCACGTGCAATAAAATGGCAAGGAGTTATCATACGAAGCAATAGAACAAATAAGATATAATTTTAAACAGGATGGAATTCGATCAAAATGAAAGCCACTTAAGCAATTTAAAATGGACCGAAGCATACAACTCTGAAGAAGACCAAGTGAACCGAATTGACAATTATAAAGTTGATAAGCCAACTGACACCAAACATGAGCACGTATATATGAATATATATACACACTTGTGATCATATTATATTACATGAAATACACAACCAGTAACCAATAACAATTCAGAATATTAAAAGGAAACATGCCACATAGTTAGCAAACAAAACATCACGTGCTTTAGTCTAGTTAATTTGATTTAGTGAAATCTAGCATTACTAATTTATTATGCCAAAAGACTAAATAGCGGAGGCTATAACGAACCCGATTTTTTAAAGCAAAGGAAGAGAAACTAGTGGGGACTTTGCCAGATCATTTTAAAAGGGAAATGAAATATAATTATAAATAATCAAGGCCGAGCGAGCCTATTTCTCAGGATAACAAGTTGCACACAAGCACAAGCATACACGAATAAATATAGCATGCGGAGAGACACCACACGAAAGATTGAAATAGGCGACAAGCTAAAATTTGTACGATCATTTTCAGATTTTGACAAAGTTAAGGGAGCTATTGCTATTTTAACTAGCAATAACACGCTGGAGAATCAGTTACTATACCTCAGAAACATTGGACATTAAAAACTAAACAGGGGACAAATATCCATTTGAGTACATTTCATATTTTTTCATAGAACCGACTACACTTAACTATACCGAACCAAGTCTAATTAGGAAAGCAGCAACAATTAGCCTAGCAGTGAAGTATTTTCATATTTTCCATTCAAATGATATTCGAACAAACCACAAGTAAAATAAAGAATGGCCAGCACATCATTTATGAATAACAAAAAAAAATAATTCCCCTTTACAGATGGTGCTTAGAGCCATAAAATCTAGTTATTAATATTCAAAAAGGTAAACATCAAGAAAAAAACTTGTTAAAATTGTTACCAATATAATCACGGAAAAACCTTTGTCAATAAATTAAGCAAAGATAACATTCATATCATATTAAGCAGAACTAAAACAAAAAATGAACAATAAGTGAAAATGCAATATACATTCATATCATATTAAGCAGAACTAAAACAAAAAATGAACAATAAGTGAAAATGCAATATACATTCATATCATATTAAGCAGAACTAAAACAAAAGAAAAAAAAAAAAAGAAAAGAAGAAGGGAAGGTGTATTACTTTTTTCGGCACAGCAAACTGGAACTCGAGATTTCAAGAATGATTCCACCATAAAGTCGGATTATGGACAGCAAACGAGAGACCCAGGCGGCTACTCGAACTCGAATTGACTTAGGGGAGCGACGACGAACAAGCTAGAAGAATGAGAGCCTGAAAATTAACTCCTTACTCCTCTTTCAAATGTATTTTTCATATGGATCCTGTGACTACTTGCTTCAACTGTTCTATATGACTTAGTTAAAAAAAATTCTCAATTCCAAAAAAAAATCCCCTTAATACTGAAACGAAAAAAGGAATATATAGAAGGAGATTAGGGTTCCGAATTTAGGAGGGAAAAGGCCAAAATTCGGATAGAAAACGAGGACCAATTCAAAATTCAAATTTCCAAAATCCTTTCACCAATTTAGGGAAACACCCCTTTCTTGCAATTTCAACCCATTCCGGAAAAGGAAAAGGAAGAAACGCGTGCTCCCTTTGTTGCTGCTGCGACTGCTGGAACAGTACTGTTGGACAGTACTGAGTTGCTGCTCGTTTTTGCAAAGAAGAAGGAGAACGACGCAGGTGGGGTCGGCATGTGTTGTTGTACGTTTTTGTATTGATTTCTTTGGTATTGAGGAAATGGGCTGCTGGTTGTATTTAGTATTGTTGTAATTGTATGGTATGGGTTAGTGGGTATTGAATTTGGGCCACTGGATTATAGAGATTGGGCTGGAGGAGCTGGCCCAAAATGTTTGATCTTGCAATTGGGTTGAAGAAATTGGCTAAAATTGCCATAATAACCAATTGAATTTTGATTGGAATTTAATCGGTGGATTTGATCAACACTTGAACAAGATGAATTTTTCATAGATTAATTAAGGAGCTTCTTAATCTTAACGAAATGAAATAA
>JAJOOS010011791.1:0-27643 GCA_029582725.1 Solanum chiquidenum | reverse complement strand
CAAGAAAAATTGTTAATATTCTCATGCATTTATATCATTATTAATTTGCAGTTATCTAACTATTGACTATACACATTCTCTTTTAATTTTTTGGATTATCCCTACATTTGTCATTTATAAATATGAAAAATATTAGAGTAAATAACATCATGTGATATAGTGGGTATGGGCAAGCCAAGATTTGGAGGATCAACTTCTCTAGGGATGAACAAAACATTTTTTTACTATTTTTTTTAGAAGAACAAAGGTGAATGATCTTTAGGAAGAATATGTTTTTTCGTACATAATTTCCTTCTTTGAATATAAAATAAAGGGTCATGCATCAAAATATAAGATCATGACTCTTTAATATTATACTTGTGTGCTGTAATTTGTAAAAAAAAATTAACTATAATTTATTTGATATTTTTAACAATTAAATTATTGTATAATATTAATTGATTATAAAAGTTATTTTATATGGTCTTTACGATTTTATTAATTACTTATTTATGTTTATTTTTTGTAAGGGGTATGTAGGATAGAATATATATAAAACTAAATTTTTTATCAACATTTTCTGAAGGGGTGTACAAGATTGAAACATGATACATAATTTGAAGTGGAGAAAGTCAAATTCAATGTTTCAACTTTTGACACCGTATCATATTTTAAGTTGTAATTCTATTGATGCTATGTTTCTGTATTCTATGCTCATTTTTGAAAAAATTAATTTGGTAGGATTCAATACTTGATATGATCCCTTAATAATAATAAAAATTGATGATTAGTTGTCCTTCATACTATTTTAATTAACTCTAACAAGTGGCTATCAGATTCTTTTTCAGTTTTCATCTTTCTTTTCTCTAAATTTTGTCTTGCAGTAGTTAATTAACATATAAGATAATAATATACATATATTAATTTGTGCTTGCAATTATAGTATTTTAAAGTACTAAATATTATCATCTCATCTTTCATTTGGAGAAGAGACACTTTGATGTCATATTTTAATTTGTTATTGGTATCCAAGAGTAGATTTCAAATATTTGAACTATTTTTTGTTTAAAAATGAATGATATTCATGTAATTTTATTATAAAAGTATTGTTATATAATGATAATTTGAAACAACTTATGTCAATATAGATGGGTACACGTACAATGCACGTGTCCAAAAACTAGTAAAAATATAACTAACAAATACATCAAATTCACAAGCTCATTCATTTAAATTTAAACATAAAGAGAGTTTATAACGCTCAAACTATTTTCTAAAACCAATCGAAAGAGTAAGTGTTCATCATCAATAAAGATACCCAAGTAAGATTCGGGGTTGAATCCCACAAAGAATGATATAGTGCAAAGAATTATATCAAGAAGTTTGGAATTTAATTAATTATTTGTAGTATGAGAACAAGTTGGTGGATTATTCCACAAAATAAATGACAAGGGTTTGGTTATCAATAGGCACAATCAAACCAAAGTTTCATAAATTCAAATAAGTAACAAGTAATCTACAGTGGGGGAATTTGATCTCATAGCATAAGTTAATAGAATCTCTTTTCCGGCTCATAAATGTGCACAAAAAAACAACCCAATACCTTACACTATTCTCTCTTTCGATACATAAATAAGGAAAATAGATCTCACCAATAATCTCTTTTTTCAAGCAAATTACATATATCAAACTTAAATTTGAAGTATCGAACTAATCACCCACTCCAATCAATCTCTTTCAAGCATCAAATTTAGATTGAAAGTAGAAATTAAGTTTGCAACCTTATCCAATAATTTAACTCCATGCTAATTAGCCCAAATCCATGTATGAACCGCAACAAAATAGAGAATAACACAATACCCACTACATTAAATCAACACCTAACCCCATAATTGCACTCCTAGACTTTAAGGTTTTAGCCACCCAACACAAAGTGTAAAGAAATTATACCTTGCATGAAACGGATAACATCAAATCAAGAAATTACAAACAATCACCACTTAGATTCCAACGTTAATTATCAAATTCAAGAGTAAAGTTGAAAACCCCCAAAACTAAAAAAAAGTGTTATTCACAACGTAAAAGTATTCCTCTCTCTAACAATTTTCTCATTTCAGGAAAACATTCATTACCCCGAAACTTCCTTTTTCTATCTTCTTTGAGCTATTTATAACATACCCCAAAATTTGGTCTAAATGTCAATGTGTGACCCATTGGGCAACATTAGTCGAGGTCATTGACGAGTCCACAAATTGGACTCATTTAGGGCTATATTTTAATAGAAATTGTGTCCTCAAATTCTTATTTTATCTCAATATCTAATGAAAACACTTAAGTTTCAGGTATTTGAAGTTTGAAGGAAAGCATGGACACTACGTCGCAAAAAGGAACGAAAAAGGGGCTAAAAAGAACGACAAAATGAAGGCCTGAAGATCGCCGAATCCACTTGGCGAGTCGCCGAAGGGTCTCACTTCGCCTTTTGTTCCACTGTGCCGAGGAGTTCCGCGAAGCAGTACTATGTCACCCAATGACCCAGAGCATGAAGATGCCGAAGGATGGTGCAAGACGGCGATGAACTACACCAAAGGGCGAATCACCGAGTTAATCGGCGATTCCGACTAATGTCACCGAATGATCTGCTGCAACACAAATTTTTGAAACCTATAAATACTCGTTGAGAGTTATAGCTTAGAATTAGATTTTCAATATAGAAAAATTAATATAATTTTTAGTACATTTTATTTTTGCTCTGAGTTTTAGAGGATTTTGGAAACTTGATGAAGAAGAGGGTTTCGTCTCCAAGGGTTTGGACTTGGGTCTCTTGGATTCTTCATTCTTGTCTTGTAACAAGACTTAAATCTTCCTACCCACTTGAATGCAAGATCATTAAGGTATAAATTTCTATCTCTTGATGTGTGGCTAAAAACACCAATTCTTGGGGTGTGATTTAGCGAATATGGGTTAAGATTGTTGTTGGGTCTTGCTTGCGGATAGATTAGATGTAGTTTAATGGTGAATTCGTCTAGTAGTTGTGGATGAATTTAACAAATTTTTAGTTGCAAATACAAGTTTATTTATGTGTTCTCGGCTTGCGAGAGAGAGAGGTCGCGAAACCAAGACTACTAGATTGATGGCCTAAGGAGTGGGTCGACATGAGGTTCAGCCCGAGAGGGTGAACCCTAGTCCCATATCCTATCACTCAGCTCGAGAGAGAGAGTGGGGTAACACGTAGGCTGGTCTTCATGCGGTAAGTGGGTGTCCAGAGGAACCCATTTGAAACGGGGTAAGTTGCTTGAGAGAGAATTTATTCCAACGTATAGCTTAGCCTAGTCACTATTACTCTATAAATTCTCTATTGATAGCGTGTACCCAATAATTTAGATTAACCCGTATTCCGGTTACATCCCAAGAATTCCCTCTCATTCATAGATTTCTTTATTATTTCTACTACTTTTCCTATACTTGTGATAAAAACCCCAAATATACAATGTTTTTAATCGTTAATGTTTTTAGCTACGACTAGTTAGACCTAAATTTAATTTTTTCTATTAATTCTTGAAACCACTCCCTTGGGACTCGACCCCAACCCCTTGTTGGGTTATTATACTATTGGACACTCATAGACACTTGCATTGGAAGTTATGTCATTGATTACGCAAACATCTAAATGGCTCCGCTGCCGGGGAGTGGTGTTATTTGAGAATTTCTAGTTAAGTAAAATTGTTGTTCTTCTT
This sequence comes from Solanum chiquidenum, assembly GCA_029582725.1. Lineage (NCBI taxonomy): Eukaryota > Viridiplantae > Streptophyta > Magnoliopsida > Solanales > Solanaceae > Solanum > Solanum chiquidenum. The sequence goes on along the minus strand of JAJOOS010011791.1, from coordinate 23,930 downwards.
AGTTGTAGTTCTACTTACTTGATTTGTAGTTTTGTTTTGTTCTTTTGTTTCAACAGAAACAAGAGATATGAGTGTGGTTAATGACTCTGGACCAATAGAGCACCTCTCGGTGGAAGTGATGAGGTTCAGGGATAGCATCCTTACCTTCAAACAGATGGAAGATGAGCTTTTTAATGAGTCGTGGCTGAGGTTTCAAGCACTGTTGATGAAATGCCCAACTCATGAAATTCCCGATCTAGTCCTACTGGAATGCTTCTATAGGAATCTTAATCCTGGAAAGAAAGGATTAATTGATCGACTTATCTCGGGTGGTCTTGAGAGATACTCCTATGACATCATAGCTAAACTCATTGACCTTGTGGCCAAAACCAACAAGGATACCGAGAAGGACCAGCAATTGAACATTTGGCTGGGTCAGATGAATAACTTGACCCAAAGGGTCAAGGAACTGTAGGTGATGTCCAAAAAGGAGAGCAAATGCATATAGCCTACCAAGCAGGGAAGGTCTATGGATAATGAAAATAGACGTATCGAGGGTACGTTATTAATCATTGTCCAAAAGCTAAATGAGTAAGATAGAGTGTTAGAGGAGATTAGAGAAAATGTAAAAGTGCTAACTCAGACGAGCAGTTCTCACTCTAGATATATCCAGCTATTTGAAACTCTCTTGGGTAATGTATTGCCCCAACTCCATCCAAATGAACAATTGGGATCACCTAGTTGCATTAGGTTCAACCCCAAAAATGTGGTTTGAGCGTTGACTTGCGTCGTGCCACGACGTTAACTACGGTGTTGTTTGGGAGGTAACCCAAAACCAATTTAATTGTTTTACTTATGTTCTGGTGAATAATGGTGTGTTGGTTGTGCAGGTTTAAATGAGGAAAGTGTTTGGGGAATGCAGATTGGCGAGCAAATGATCTAGTCGGCAAATCTCCGAAGAGGTCGGTGTTCCCGACTTGATCCGCCGTTTGGCTCAAAAAATTTCCACTCAGAGCCTGTAAAACTCGACAAGCTCAAAGAGCATTTTGGTGAATCACCAACGCGGTCGACGTCCACGATTACGACCACCATCTTGAGCAGTAAATATGTATGCAACCATTTTATTGTGAATTTGGTTGAATGTTTTCTAACGTTTTTCTTAAGGGTTTGCAGTTATGGTGAAACCAAAAGCTGTCGAGAGAATCGTACCAGCACTAGAGAAGGCTAAGGGAAGGCGTTAAATAAGGAGGCCTCTATATCCTAAGGCAAGGCTACTACACCGCCCACGTCTGGTGGGAAGGAAGATAAGGGAAAGGGCAACGGAGCCAGGGAAGTCTATGAGCTTCGGGTTGGAAGCCTATTTCAAACATTCCATGAACCTATAAAGTACCTTCATGGGCCCGGGATTTCTATACTGATGTGCATGCCTATTGGGTGAATTCGCAGGTGATCACTCCTAGTGGACCTAGCAATGTTAATGCTTCAGAGATAGCTCCAGTTGTTGATGCCCACACCTTGAGCATGACCCCGGACACTGATGCCCATACACAGACTGCTACACCAGCTACTGAGACTCTGACAGATGGACCAACCGCATAGCCATGATCACTTCTTTACCTCCCTATTTATCTTACTTATTTTTAGTTTTGGGTACTTTTATTGCCATTTGAGGACAATTACTTTTATTTGTGGTGGGCTGAGGCTCACCTTTTGTATGCTATTTGTGATTCATGTTTTGTATATATTTGGGCTGTTCTGTTTAAAATTGTTCTTACACTACTTTTTGTGGATGTTTGAGCTCATGGCTCCCTTTTGTTTTAAATTACAAAAATGATTTTGACCCTGCCGAAAAATTTTATCCAAATTTTTTTGCCACCTCTCGTGTGTTGAAAGTGGATGTTCTTTAGCAAAATTTAAGTCTCGGTTCCAATAAATACTGATGACTTGAATAGTGCTCTCAATCGAACGAACATGAATGCGCGGCTACTACGAGGTCAAATGAAGTTGCATAGACAATATGTGAACTCTTCGCATCTCGTTGTGATTAGCCATTTATCAAATCGAGTCTCTTGTAATGACCGTTGCACACTAGCGAAAGTGAGTAGTCTTGTTTGACTTAAGTGTCGATGCCTTGTGTGTTAAGCTTACTTTGAACCATACATGAATAAACCTAGAATTTGCCCCATTAGTCTGATTGATTTAGTAAGGTGTGCTCTTGATATGATCTAAGGCAACTTCTAAGAGTGTGAGCCAATTTGACATATACCTCTTGTTGTGGCATACCCGTGAGTGTGTGAAACTCTTTTGAACATCCTTCGAGCCTTACCTTTCTTTGGAAGAAACTTGATGAATCCTAGACCTTACTTGATCTACTTCATATAATCCTCCTAATTTGTGGTTTAGTGAATAGCCAACTTAGAAAAAAATCCTAAGTTGGGGGTGTGGTGAAAAGGAAAAAGAGAAGTCAAGAAGTGCAAGAAAAGTCTCCCTTAACCCGTGGTGTTGCGATAAAAATGGAAACTCTCCAAAAAAAAGAAAAGAGAAAAGAATGAAAAAGAAGAGTTGTGGAATAAAAGTACAAAATAAATTGGGTTTCCAAGAAATACATGGAGAGTGAATAAAACGATGACTTAGAAGCACTAGAAGAAAAAGTGATAAGGGAAGGAAAAATGAGGTTTTGGAGAACACCACATCTCACGAGGATGAAGAAGTCACTGACCCTAAATGACCATACCTTTACACTCAGCCTCATTACAAGCCTTAAAAAGACCTTTTTGATCTTGAGTGAGCCGAACCGAAAGTCGATTGGAAAATAAGGGTAAACCTATGGGTGAAAACATGTATTGTGTTCCTCTTTTTGAGTGTGAGAGTTGCATCTGATTCCTGATCTTAAATTGATTAACTTATGTGTGTGAATATGGAATTATTCTTTGTGTGAGGGCATTTAGATACCTTTGTAGGTTGGACTTGCATTAGTAACAGGTATTGCTAGCATGAGAATCTTTGGTAATGGTGTTTCACAACTTGAATCTTTGTGTACACAATTTATCTTTGCATAAGTAGTCTGACTCTTGTTGTGTATGCTCATGATTGAGTAGAGTGTAGCACTATTTTGGACATCCCTTTTGAAAAGATGAACTTGAGTTTGCTTGTGGACAAGCAAAAGTTTAAGTTGGGGGTGTTGATGAGTCCACAGATTGGACTCATTTAGGGGTTTATTTTAATAGAAATTGTGTCCTCAAATGCTTATTTTATCACAATATCTGATGAAATCACTTAAGTTTCAGGATTTGAAGTTTGAAGGAAAGCGTGGACACTACGTCGCAAAAAGGAACGAAAAGGGGCTGAAAAGAACGACAAAATGAGGGCCTGAGGATCGCCGAGTCCACTTGGCGAGTCGCTAAAAGGACTCCCTTTACCTTTTGTTCAAGTGTGCTGAGCCCTAAAGGAAAGGATCAAGTCGGTGGAAAAAGGGAGCAGTCGGCGCATCATCGAGGAGTTCCGCGAAGTAGTACTATGTCGCCCAATGACCCAGAGCACGACGATGCCGAAGGATGGTGCACGACGGCGATGAACTGCACCAAAGGACAAATCGCCGAGTTGATCGGCATATTCAGACTAATGTCGCCGAATGATCCGCTGCAGCACAAATTTTTGAAAACTATAAATACTCGTTGAGAGTTATAGCTTAGAATCCGATTTTCAATATAGAACAATTAATATAATTTTTAGTACATTTTATTTTTGCTCTGAGTTTGAGAGGGTTTTGGAAACTTGAAGAAGAAGAGGGTTTCATCTCAAAGGGTTTGGACTTGGGTCTCTTGGATTCTTCATTCTTGGCCTGTAACAAGACTTAAATCTTCATACCCACTTGAATGCAAGCTCATTTAGGTATAAATTTCTATCTCTTGATGTGTGGCTAAAAAACCCAATTCTTGGGGTGTGATTTAGCGAATATGGGTTAAGATTGTTATTGGGTCTTGCTTGTTTATATATTAGATGTAGTTTAATGGTGATTTCATGTAGTAGTTGTGGATGAATTTAACAAATTTGTATTTGCAAATACAGGTTTATTTATGTGTTTCCGTCTTGCTCGAGAGAGAGGTCGCGAAACCAAGACTTCTAAATTGATGGCCTAAGGAACGGGTCAACATGAGGTTCAGTCCGAGAGGGTGAACCCTAATCCCATATCCTAACACTCATCTTGAGAGAGTGAGTGGGGTAAGCCGTAGGCTGGTCTTCATGAGGCAAGTGGGTTTCCAAGAGAAACCGATTTGAAATGGAGTAAGTTTCTCGAGAGAGAATTTATTCCCACGTATAGCTTATCCTAGTCACTATTACTCTATAAATTTTCTATTGAAAGCGTGTACCCAACAATTTAGATTAACCCGTATTCCGGTCACATCCCAAGAATCTCCTCTCATTCATAGATTTCTTTGTTATTTCTACTGTTTTTGCTATACTTGTGACAAAAACCCCAAATTATTAATTGACACTTTTGTGTCCCTCTTTAATTTACAATGTTTTTAATCGTTAATATTTTTTAGCTACGACTAGTTAGAACAAAATTTTATTTGTCTATTAATTCTCGAAACCACTCCCTTGGGACTCGACCCCAACCCTTGGTTGGGTTATTATACTATTGCACGATCATAGACACTTTCATTGGAAGTTGTGTCATTGATTACACAAACATCAGTCATCGATTACATTCAGTGAATCGCCAGTTTCTCTTTTGCTCACCTTTCACTTGCTTTAGGCTTCATGTGTTTAAACAATAGTAGGCTATCTCATTCAAGTATTCCTTTCACATTCGGTTGATCGCCAAGTAACACCTTTCTTCGCCTTTCAGGTCATTAATGTTTCTTAAAGTATTGTCATCTTCGACAATAGTCACCTTGTTTGCCCTATGCATGTAGCAGGTCATCGTTCCTCTTTTTGTTTGACGACCTGCCTCAAATAATTCAATTGTTCTGCACTGTCAACTTGGGTGAGGTCATACCCATTGTGCTATTTGCCTTTCATGTTAGGCGATCACCACTATGGAGTTTACACTTCTTTTCATGTTTTTGGCCCTTCTTTTACACATTCATCCATGGTTTGTCCCTTAGCTTTCATAGATGAAAATCATCAAAATATCATTATAATTGGACAAATTTAGGCATTGAGGACATAAATTGCCACTCATCAACACACCCAACTTAAACTTTTGATTGTCCTCAAGTAAATAAAGAACACAATTAGTTCAACAAGGGAGTGTACAACAGTTCTCAATGAGTACTTAGGTGCAAGAGAAATTACAAGACTACTCTCAATAACATGCTACACTCAATCATGATCAAGAAGCTTCAAATGATGACCAACCTGTATTAAACAAAGCTCAATATCAATATAACCTCTTTTTTAATATAAGACCTTGTTTCAACTAATGCATTCATGTGCCCTCACATCAAGAATGAGTCCCTTCTCTCAGAAAGCAAATCAATAAATAAGTAAGTGATCATTTCAACTATAACTCTCCAGAAAGAGAAATACATGAAAACTTCATCCTATAGGTTAGCCCATATTTTCCAATCATCACACAACTCTGTTCATGCAAGATGTCAAGAGTCTTTTTGGCATGAAATGGGGCTAAGGGTTAAGGTAGGGTCAATTTTGCTCAATGATTACACCTTTTCAAAGCATTAATCCAATCATCTTCATCTTTTCTCAAGTTCTTTTTATCCACTTTTTATTTCAAAACTCAAACTTTTATTTGTGAGTCATCTGATTTAGAACCTCTTTTTATTTCAAAACTCAAACATTGATTTGTGAGTCATCTGATTTGGGACCTCTTTTTATTTCACCAAACTCTCTTTTTCTTTACATTTTTTTTCAAATGTTGTTCATCACAATATCTCTTGTTCCTTTTTTTAAGGAGGGGTTACTTCTTTTTCGTAACAAATTTCATAGTTGAATCTTAATTCATTTTTCTTTGTCTTTTACTTGGCTTTTCTTCATCCTTCCTTTCCATACAACCAACTTAGGCTTTTGGGCTACTCCAAAAAATCAATGCGTTTAAAATGAATTTTGTTCAGAAGTTAGGACTATTATACTCAAGAGGCTTAAATATGGTAAACAACAAATGGTTGAGGATCAAATGGTGACAAAATGGATGCACACGCTCACAAGGTAGTCGCACAAGGATGTGGAAAATTAAGTTCCTTCTCAAAATTACTAACCAAAATCAATTCTAACACTAACCAAGGGTAGAATATTAGATTAACAAGGAAAATTTTGGGATTCCTAAAGCATGTTCCCAAGTAAAACCTCACTACACAGGGAACTTTGAGCACAATCATTTAGAAGAAACCGAAAAGATCAAAAGCTTACTTGATATAAAAACACAGCTAGTCAACAAAATATTTAAAAAGATAGCTAAAATATGCAACCACATCAATTTTTTCTAGCAAAGTAAACACTAGACACCATGCTCATCTTGAGTACTATCAATATTGAATGCAATCTATCCTCCAATTATCATCAAGGAAAACTCAAGAGGAAATATGGAATAAACCAATCGAAATACTATAATAGAAACAAAACCAAGTACCCTCACCTCTCAAAAAACTGAAAATAACAAAATACAATAAAAATGGTAATGTTGGCACAAGTGCCTTCATCCCTCCAATATAGTAAAAATAGTGTCCTCAATGCAAAAATAAAAGAATATGAGAGGAAAGGTAAAAATACCCCCTGAAAGGCTATGCATGTGGAGTGATCTCATCATGAGTCTCTAGAGGAGTGGCATCATCCTTGGCCATAATGCTCCATATTATGATCACTGGAGGAGGCATTGTAGGCTCAACTGAGGCATCAGTGCCTCGCATAGAACTAGGAGGAATGATTGAGTTTGAAGTTACTCCACACGTGCTAACAACGTAGGTATACTTAAGGGATCTCTCAAATGTCGTGTTGACCATAATATACTCTATGTCCTGAAACTTAGTTAATGTCAACGCAACTTTCTACTCAGACCCTTTTTTTCTTAGATCCTCATCATATGTATGCTCATTCGAATAATTTTTGTCCCTATTATATTCTCTGTCATATTATTCAATAGTTACATCACCAATTCTCTTAACATCCCTACTCAAATGCACACTCTAAGAAGGCTCTCTTCTAGCCATAGCCGGGGGTAATGAAACAAGCACATCAAGTAGGGGAACCTCACCCAAAAGCACTAACATGTCTATAGACCACATCTTGTCTACATCAATCCTCAAGGTGCCAATCTCACCCCTCATATCATATAGTAGAGTCACACTACCCTCAACCTTCTCTCAAGCTTCTAACATTATAGTGAGGTTATTCAACCTCAAACCATGGGACTCAATAGAAGCCCCACACTAAGTCAACCTAAATATTAGTGGAGCTAAATCTCTGTCAATACCCCTCTCCAGCATATTGGGAAAATCAGCCTCAATCCTCACATCCGCAGACCGGCATAGATTGCCAGTTTGATAAATGATTGCATGGGTAATAGAGGGATGGGTGATAAGAGTTGGGGAAGGTGCTATCAGAGTAGTTGAAACGGAAGGTATATAAGAAGGATGGGGTATACAAGACTTCTCCACAGAAGGAGCGGATGGAGTGTCCTAAAAAAAATTCTAGCAGGATCAACCACAGGCGTAGTGTCTGGTGGTGGTGGCTTTCTCTAAGATGCGTTGTCTCATAGATAATCAGTCTCAATCCTCAAGATGTCATTGGAGGAGGTTGGGGTAATCTGTACATAAGCCTTCCCCCGAAAGGGAATTCCAGCGTCTTCACACAATTGTGTGATCAAGACAAAAAAAAAGTATTGGCCTTTGTTCTTGTCTTGCCCTCAAGAATATCTCTTTCACAATAATCGACTCAATATTAATTTGTCCCATGTCAATGACTGTGCAAACTTACACTTCCTTGGGTTGCCGAAGGATCGATTAATTATGCGAAGGCATGATATTAGTGTTAATGCATCTGACCAGTACCGAACCCCAAAATACAAATTCTTCTTCTCTATTCTTGCACATTTAGCCATCAAAGGTGGAGAAATATTGGATATAAGTTATGCCAACCAACCTTTTATAGTTTCAAGGTCATGGTGCATATATTGATCTGATGGAGTACATACCCGTGGGGCATTCTACCTTCTTTCCAAGCACCTCAACTTCATCTAAGGGCTTCCAAACTATACCCTTCCTCTTATTTGCTAAGGCATATGCATAGGTCGTGTAAAATTCTCACATCCAAGATGGGACATATGGATTATGAGCTTTGTGAATCCCTCAATTTGTGAATGAAATTGCATCTACGATTGTAGGGTACTAACTCATGACATTGTCTGTTGAGAGTTATCTCTAGTAACCATGAGCCTGTTGAGGGCCTTTGGAGCAATTATCGGGAGAACTCTTGAAAGTGGTTCTTCAATAGAGGAGGGCTGCACCAATTTGTACTTGAGGTCCGTTATCTTTCTTGAAACCACCTTTCTAGGTTGCTCACTCACACGTAGGGAAGAGCGCAGAGTGGTTGGTTGTGGGCGAGGAGCCTCAGTTGACTCATTGATAATTATGCACCTGTGACTTTCCAAAGAAGAAGGAGAATGAGATGATTCCATGTTTGACTCTGTATCTTAAGTGACCACCTACATTCCATTAGTTTCATCCATAAATCTCAAAACACATTCATTAAAACATTGAATCGATGAAGTTTAGTTGAAACAAAAATCAAAGGAAAGCATAGTTCAATAAAATTCTAAGGCTCGTCTAATGGGAAGGCGGTCTGCCTAATAGGTTTTGCGAGCTTAGGTGAGCTTAGTGAAATGGACAGTTTACAATTTCACAAAATTCTGGTATATTTGGAACAATCAACTCAAACTCGGCGATGAGCCGAATTGGTTACGGCGGGCTAAGACAAGTTTGCCGAGAATTATAGTGGAAAACTAAAAATAACAGGCATGAAAGGCGATGTTCACTCCCCTTTGACGATACGCTGAGTAGGTTTAGGCAGACTAAGACAAGTCCATAGAATGGAATAGTACCTATGTCACATATTCAAACAAAGAAGGTGATCTAGTTCATACGTTATGATTCACCTAACATCGTTGGAAAGATAAGACAATCTCGCCAAACAAACACTATTCACCCCAGTGCATGTTTTTTTATTCTAACCATAATACACAACAATACAAAGTTTCCAATCAACTTTACAACCTTCCCACATGTTTTTCTACCCATGGGTACTCCGATTTCCAAAGGTATCAAAAATTATTTCTCCAATTGATGATATACCCATAAGAAACTCATCACTCCAACTATCTTTGGGAAAATTATGCAAGTTTGTCAAAACTGCGCTAATTATACTTCACCCACACAAAATTCAACAAAGGCCTACCAAATATCAAGACTCAATTTAAACCATAAACCAACATATCATTTTTTACAATTTTAGGCAGAAGTTGAACTATATAATTAATGGGCACAGTTCCATACAAACAATGCAACACTACCCAATGAAATAAACTAACATTGTACTTCAAATGTCCTTAAGCCTATATAGAAAAACACAATATTAAGCGTAAATAAATAAAACACCAACCTTAAGTATAAGAAAATACAAGAAATATGAGGGAGACTAGGATTGGGGTCGAAAAATCATGTAAAACAAAGAACTCTGAATAACGAAACCTCACAAAAGAGGCACTTTCTCACTACAAGATGATATTTGCAGCTTAGGGAAGAAAAAGAGCACAAAAATAGGAAAGGGGTTCTTTTTGAAAATGAAAAGACCCTTGGCATTTTTATAATAGGAAGGTTGTGCGGTCAAGACTAACGTCATCGAGTTAGTTTGGTGAATCGCTGAATGGAGCAAAAGCTTGCTGAAAAGGCCTAAATGGATACAAAACCTCAAGGCCGATTCAGCGAACTTGATGGAATCTGCATAGTGTACTTCTCACAATTTGGACCTTAGATCACCTAAGTTTACAATACATTTTTTTACCTTTTCCAACTCAAAAGGCGGACAAGAATGAATACGCATAATTTCTTTCGGTGGATCAACATTATTGTTTTGTCATCGCATGCGGTGTCCTTCAGAACACTTTGACTTCCTTTCAACCTGCACTTACTACACACTTTCTTGAAAGTTATAAATTAAAATTAAAAATTTGGGTTACCTCCCAAGAAGTGCCTTTTGTAATGTCGTTGTAGATCATAGTTCTCAATTACTAAACATTCATTTTGGGGATTTGGGATAGTATCCCTAGGCAATGTTCCCTTCTTCCTTTGATTGAGATGAGTGGAGATTTGACACATTTGAGTCTCCATTTTTTCGATAGACACCAATTTGATATAAGGAGGTGAAGTCATTTTTCAATTCTTTCAACACATTGTCGGAACCTTCAACCTTGTTAAAAATTCTTGTATGCATTTCCTAGGTTCAGTTTGCTTCCGGACTAGTCAGGTCCTTTGGTCGTGTACGATTATGGGGAGAAATATATCTATCCTTTTCAACCTTCCTATATCTAAAATTTCAACCTCTCCAATCTTTCCAACTACTATATCTTTCCTTGTTCCAACCTTCATTCCCACCTTGTCTTTGATAGTTTTCACGAGATCCCTCCATTTGCTTTCCAAAATATTGAATTTTTTCATTGTATAGTGTGTTAAACTTGGTATCCTCTTGGCCCTTAAAATTACTTGTTCCAACCACATTCAACAATTTCAATCAACGACCCACGACATGCTTGGATACAAATCAATTCGAGTCATCATTTTAACCATGTTCTCTTCTCGCTCATGCTTTTTCTCAAATTGTTCCTTACGCATGTGTAGTTGCAAAGTAGACACCCAATCCTCTCTAGTATGCCATTCTTGGTTCAATTCTCTTATGTCATCAACCAACAATGATGCTACATCATATGGTTATCGCATAATCCCGCCTTGAGCAAGTTGATCAGTCACACCTTTGTTGATTGAATTGATGCTACAATAGAAGTATTGGATTAATAAATGGTCTGGAACATCATGCGTTGGATATTGTAAGATTAATTTCTAAAATCGTAACCATGTCACATATAGAGGTTCACCTCCAATTCTTTTGAAATTTTGGATTTTGTTTCTAAGTCTAACCATCTTTGAGGGGGGAAATAATCTCTCCAAGAAGGCTTTAGTCAACTCCTCCCAAGAAGTGCTAGAAACATTTGGCAATTCTGCCAACCACCTAGTAACTTCATCCGTCAAAGAGAACGGGAATAAAATCAACCTTATAGACTATTGTGAGATGTTTAATAACACAAACGACCCACAAACATCCATAAAATTTGTAAGTTGTTCATGGAAGTCTTTATGAACTAAACCCCCAATCATTCCTCTTACTTTGAGCAATTGTATGATTATTATTCTGGTTACATGAATAACTGCCCTCCTAGTCGTGGGAGGTAATCAGATGGCTCTCGTGGCTTGAATGACGTTCATGTGCATATCATTCAAATCACCTATGTTGTTGTTTTGATCGTAGTGACTTACATTGTTACTACTTTGGTCTCTTATGTTGTAGACCTGCAAATTAACAAACAACAACACCTACTAAAAATTTCACTACAACTAAACAAATTTACAAATTAATTTATCATATGGAATTCTCAGCCATCATCCCTGGCAGTCACACCATTATTGATAATGCTCAAACACCACTCGCAGACCAACCCAAATACTAAGCGAGCGTCGCCAATAAAAATACCAAACTATGAGTCATAGTCGAATCTCACTGCGAATTATATAGTGCAAATAATTATATAATGACATATGGAATGCAAATTCATTAATTTGGAGTAATGAGAATAAATGAGTTGATGATTATACCAAATTTTGTGAAAAGAGTTTGGTTATCAATAGTCACAATCAAACAAAAATTTCAGCAGTTCAAATCGGTAACAGAAAAATTTAAGGGTACGGGGATTGGAAATTTATATCATGTAGTGGCTAATGCATTGCTCTATAGTGATGAACATTCAGGGATAGGCTGGGTCATCTTTAATGACAGTAGTTTTTTTTCAATCTCACAACATCATTTCATTAATCTATTTTTGTCTCATCTTTGTGCAAAAATAAACAATCCATAACCTTACATAATTCTCTCTTTCGATGCAGAAATAGGGCAAAAAGATCCCATCCATAATTTTTATTTTCAAGAAAATTAGACACATCAAATCTTAATTGCAAGTATTTAACTAATCACCACACAAATAAATCTCTTGTGAGTATCAATCGGAGATCGGAAATAGGATTAAAGGTGCAAACTTAACCTATAAGTTAACCCCATGATAATTAGCACAAATCAATGTACAAATAGCAACAATACTAAGCAGAACCCAATACAACTACATTAAATCAACTCCCAACCCCATCATAACACCCCTAGACGTTGGAGTTTAAGCCACCCATCACAAACAGTAAAGAAATTATACATTGCATGAAAGTAACAATAGGTAACATGAAATTAAGCAATTTCAAGTAATACCCTATAACACCTCGGATTAGAGAAAGGTTAGATAAGGGGTTAAGAAGGCTTATCAAGAACCCAAAAGTGGACCATGGAACCCTCCACTGAGATGTAGATTTGTCCTGAAGGGGACAATATGTCACGACCCCGACCGTCACAATTGGCACCCACACTAACACTCCGGTGGGAGAACCACTACTACAACTCAAACCAAGCAACTAAAGAAATAACTAAGGCATTTAAGAAAACTATTAAGGAAAGAAAATAGAGTTCCCATAAACTCTAACAAAATTCTAACAATAATAAACTAACAATTCGGAAGTATAACCTAGACCTTGAAAGTCAATATACTAAAACATCTAACAAGAAACCAAGTCTAAACAAGAAGCGATACAACCCCAAACTAATGGACTATTCAACTAACTAAAACAATTGTCTACGTCCGGAAATGGTGGACATAGATGAAAGAGAATCCCATGGTAGCCGCTTGAAGATGCCTTGTACCCAACAAAAATAAGAGCAAGTGTAGTATGAGTACACAACCACAGTGTACTGGTGGGATCACACGACTATCCCACTAGTTCAACATAAACAAGTCAAGACAACAATATAATCACATGCATATATATCAACATATACAATATTATCAACATTCTCGAACAACAATCAGTTTCACATTTTATATCACATCATTGTTCCTCTCATGGAACCCAAACCCAAATAGTTAGCGTACCAGAATGTGATACCCGATCCGATAATTATGCTGGAACGTGGCAACCGATCCAAGTTAGTTATGCCAGAATGTGGGAACCGATCCAAGTTAGTTATGTCAGAACGTGGCAACAGATCCCATTCAACACCCCACAATTACAATCACAAGTATATCCTCAAGATCATACATTTAAGTCATTATTTCATGGCAATGATTATTCAACTATCTCATTTATAAAATGTGTGATCAATAATGCAACATTCATATACATGCAAGTATCATAATGAAGCAAGAACAAACACATATCACAGTCATAGAATCACAATCATCACCTACCTCGAAAAAAGCTTGAAACACTAAGAAACTTGATCCTTCCCTCTCCGGATTCGTTCCGCTTATTCTTGGTGTACAGACAATCAATATAATACAAGAATCAATAAATAATCACTAATTATCCAAATTACTAACAATTCTATGAACCCTAGTTCAAACCCATGATCCCAAGTATCCAATTTATGGGTATTTCCACAATAGAATCTATATCAAAACCCTCTCCCATCAATATTTACCCGTTCTTTTGCATTCTACGGATCAAAAGATAGATTCGGGGAATGAAAAGCTTACCTTTAGCCTCAAGAATGGTGAAAAATGAGTAGGAGAGTCCTGGGGTTCGTTCCTTAGATATAAAATAGAAAAGTGCCAAATAATGTCATTTAGGAGTTTATTAACGACCTTAAGTCGCATCTGGCCTACCACCGCTGCCCTCACCCCATTGTAGCGGCCCCGCCAGAGCAACAAAAATCAGCGCCAAGGCGGGTTGCACGAACCACTGAGCTATTTCAAAAATTCCAACACCTTCATTTCACAACATATCTCTAACCCACGATGCTCAAAAAATACCCTTTACGCTAAGATTGATTTCGGGAGTTCTACTGGCACAAATTTAATTCTGTAAATTTATACGGTTTCTTTAACGAGTTATCTAACTACTCGTGTAATCAAAATCATAATTAACTTCCCCGATTGTTACCAAATTTTCCTACACCTCAAAGACTTTGATTTTGTTCAAATATGGAATAGGTTGGGAAATTTCAAGATACTACGTTAAAATGTTGGGAATAGTATATTTTATTTAATGTATTAGTAGTAATTCACTTATTGCCACTAAATAATTTCCACTAAAACGTCTTTTGTTGTAGTGTCGAATGAATTCTAAACAAGATGAGTAGGGAGGGAAGAAGCTGCAATCCCTACCACTAAGTACTAGAAACTGATATCTAAGTGAACTAAGTTCCAAGAACATGCAACTATAGTGAAATACAAGAACAACTGAAGGAACTAGATAATTAGACTGAATTTACGCAAGAGTAAACTAAGAAACTGGAGAGGAACTATTACATGAATCTGAGACAAAATCGGAATGAAAGAGGTGAGGATACTTGGCCTTCATGGCTGCTTCTGCTTCCCAAATATCTCCCTCTAAGGACTCACTTATCCACAAAACCTTCACTGAAGCTACTTCTTTATTTCTAAACCTACGAACCTGACGGTCAAGAATTTTAACTGTCACCTCTTCATAAGTAAGACTACCCTTCATACACACACACTCGAATGGTACTATCGACGCCTGATCACCCACACACTTTTTCAACAAGGAAATGTGAAAGACTGGATGAACCCCTGCTAGTTCTGCTGGCAACACTAACTCATAGGAGATATTTCCAACCCTTTTCAGGATTCTTTAAGGACCTATATATCTAGTTCTGAGCTTACCCTTCTTGACAAATATCATCACCCCTTCATAGGTGATACCTTAAGGAAAACCCAATCATCGATTTCAAACTCTAAGTCCCTTCTCCTTACATCTTCATAAGACTTTTGACGACTCTGGATTGTCTGTAGTCTAACTTTTATGAGTTAAACTTTCTCCATAGCCTCATGAGCTCAATCTGTCCCAGTCAAGGCTACTTCACCTACTTCAAACCAAAAAAATTAGGGACCTACATCTACGCCCATATAGTGCCTCATACGGGGCCATCTAAATACTGGAATATAAGTTATTATTATAGGAAAACTCTATGAGAGGTAGGTGATCATCCCAACTACCCTTTAACTCGATCACACAAACTCTCAACATGTCCTCTAAAGTATTTATGGTATGCTATGCTTGATCATCCATCTATGGATGAAATGTTGTACTGAGATTGACCTGAGTACAAAGACCTTTCTTGAACGATTTCCAGATATGAAATGTAAACTATGGACCTCTGTAAGAGATGATAGACAAGGGAAACCCATGCAACCTGACTATCTCATTGATGTAGAGTTTGGCGTAGTCCTCCTCTGAATCTGTAATCTTAACAGGCAATAAGTGAGCGGACTTAGTGACTCTGTCTACAATCGCCCAAATGGAGTCATGATGCTTGCGAGTACGAGGTAAACCCGTAATGAAATCCATGTTTATCACTTCCCACTTCCATGTAGGACTATTAATCTCTTGAGTCATACATCCTGGTTTCTGGTGTTCTACCTTAACCTATTGACAATTAGGGCACTTAACCCCAAAATTTCTTATTTCTTTCTTTATGTTGTTCCAACAAAAGACTTCATCTAGATCCAGTTACATCTTAGTTTCACATGGATGAATGGAATACCAGGAGTTATAAGCGTCTATAAGGATCTCCCTTCTCAAGTCAGTCACATCAAAAACACATAAGCGACCCTGGTAATGAAGCACACCATCTCGCCCTTAGGAGAAAACCTCAACTTTATGCTGATGAACTGCACCTTTCAACTGAAGTAATATAGGATCAATATCTTGTTTATACTTAATGTCCTTTACCAATGAAGATTCTGGCCCAATTTGAACTATCACACAACCATCTTATGTGTCCGTAAGGCAAACTCCTCACCAAGCAAGCCGGCGAACATCTTTTGTATAACTCTTTCTTTTATTCCTCAACATGTGATACACTACCCATAGACAGTCTACTAAGAGAATCAGCCACTACATTGGCCATACCAGGATGGTAAAGCACATTCATGTCATAATCTTTGAGGAATTCAAGCTAACTCCTATGACGATGATTCAACTCTTTCATGGTGAACACATAGTGGAGGCTCTTATGATCTGTGAATATATCAACATGACCACCATACAAGTAATGTCTTCAAATATGTAGGGAAAATACTACGGCTGCAAGCTCGAGGTCCTGAGTTAGATAGTTCTTCTCATGGACCTTAAGTTGTCTAGAAGAATAAGTTATAACCTTACCTCACTACATCAACAGAAAACCCAGGCCGACCCAGGATGCATCACAATAAATCTTCTAAACCATCTGGTAGAGTGAATACACAAGTTATAGTCTACCTAGTCTTCAATTTTGAGAAACATTTTTCACACTCGTCTTACCACTGAAATTTGACTTTCTTGTGAGTTAACTTGGTAAATGGGGAAACCATGAAGGAAAATCCTTCAACGAATCTCTTGTAATAACCGGCCAAACCCAAGAAACTTTTAATATCTGTTGGAGAAGTGGGTCTGGGCCAGTGCTGTACTTCCTTAATTTTCTATGAATCTAGTCAGATCCCTTCTATTGATACCACATAATCAAGGAAAGCGACAGACTATAACCATAATTTACATTTGCTGAACTTAGAGAATAGCTGATGTTTGAGAGTTTGAGGACAACTCTCAGATAAGTCGCATGTTCCTCCTCACTCCGAGAATAAATCAGGATATCATCAATAAACACAATGATGAACAAGTCCAAATACTGATTGAACGTCAGGTTCAAAAATTGAGAAAAAATAAGGTTGCATCAGTTAAAGTATTGTGGAGGAATCTGTCTGTTGAGGAAGCTACTTGGGAGGCTGAGGAGGATATGAAGAATACATACCCATGTCTCTTTACTTCAAGAGGATTTCAGAGCTAAGGTACTAACTCTTTTATGGGTACTCTTTAAATTTATATGCTAAGGTATGTGAATTGTATATTGGGTATTTGAGTTGCGTGTTAGATGTTTCTACCCTCAATTCTATTTATAGAAATATCCTTCGAGGATGACTGTTCCCAAGGGAGAGATATTGTAACAGCTCGATCTTAGAAAGAGCTAAATCCACAATGAACTAAAATGGAAAGAGCTAAATAAAGGTTTGTTCAAGTTACTCTTAAATTGTGAGTTTTGGGTAAACTTCAAACGACCATAACTTTTAGCTCATGATGATTTAGTGGCCCAAGAAAAATAAAATTGAAGGTCGTTGAGTTCTCTTTCTAACGCCACCAAGTTTGCTAAATTCTGAGTGCTGATGAAGGAGATATGCCCGTTTGAGTAAGGTCAGTCTAGTTAAGGAAACTCATCCATTTAAAGGAAGGCTATTTTGGTCTTTTCATTACCCCCACAAGGACTACATGTATTGTTCACCCAATAAGGGGTCAAATATGATTTAAATTAATTTTCACTCAAGTTTAAGGCGTTCAACAAAATTAGGGAAAAGTTCAAGAGGAGAAAATATTCACAACCCAAGGTACCCTCTAGAAGTAACAAGGCACATAAAACCATGAAAGGCACCATGTAAGCCACTTAGCATATCATAACATAAGCATAGAACAATAAAGAGTAAAAACGCATTTCAGGTTCAAAATTTTCATTAAGGAAAACGGATGTCTAGACTTGTGTAAATTTAGTCATATATTACAATACTTGAATCAAATAGGGACACATCCCACGCAACATATGCCATGCCCCAAACTTAAGGGGCACAACTGGATCCTAATGCCAAAACTCAGGCCCGAGACAACCATGCTGAACCATTTGCTACTAGGGCATGGCATCCACACGCAATCAAGAAAACAAACAAGTATATCTCAACTTAAAACTAAGCCCTCGGCCGGCAAGGCCACTGTCAACTGATCTATAAAAGAAACAGCTACTCCTAGGAGATCATATAAATAAATAACCAACTAGCACAGAAGTCCTGATTGGGTCGTCGAGTCCACCATGATATCTATACCAAAACTAAAAGGAGGTATATATCAAGATAATACATCAAACAGCTCACAAGCTTCAGCAAACCAACAAACTAGGCCAGTATGGCCATAACGTTGCTATACACCCCCACACACTAGTCTGCAAGCCTATAAGAGCAGTAAATATGGGAGGGACAGCGCCCCAACCAACCCATAAAGATATATACAATAAAAGGTAACAAACCTCCCAACTCTGGCAGCTCTGGAGGAAAGGGGCTAGCCAATCGGATAGAAGTCAATCCTGCTGCTGAGAAGGTCTACTGGGTCGTCTGTCGGGACCTGCATGCATGAATGTAGCGCCCCCAAGACAATGGGGCGTCAGTACAAAACAATGTATAGAGTATGGAAGGCTATAGACTTAGTGAGCAAGTATCATAATATACGAAAATCAATCACGTAAGGAAATCAAAATTTTAGATAAGCATGCTAACCTGCTATTGAATCTGAAAATACAAAAATGATCAAACATCAACCTAACCAAACCCCCATAAACTCGACAGGTACAAACAACATACCACCTACCTAGGCCCCCATAAGCCCAAAAGGTGTCAAATCAATCTACATACCCCTATCGGTAGCCCCTTGTCTTTGTAAGAAGTCACATACCCATTTTTGGATCCGATATAGCCCTATAGGCAGCACATAGCCCTCTTAGGCAACATCATAGCTCTATGGGCTACACATAGCCCTCTTTTGCATCAACATAGCCCTGTAGGCAACACATAGCCCTTTTTGGCGTCAAAATAAACCGGTAGGCAACACATAACACTCTTTCGCATCAATATAGCCCCGTGGGCAGCACATAGCCCTCTTTGGAAATAACATAGTCCTATTAGAAAATATCATAGCCTCCATAGGCAGTTCATAGCTCAACAACTAACCAAAATAACCCCAAGGGCGACAACAAACAATTGAATAGGCTAAAGGCGAGCAATTTAGCTATAAATAATATATATGAATAATCTCCAAGTAGTTCCTAACATATGGTCTTTCTTAACAGATTATGAGTCCCTAAAATAAGGGTTTATAACCACTCAATCAGACAACCACTCACTATTACATCTACAAGACCACCAACGTTAACTACCTCTAAGGAAACATGTCGAACGAAGGGAATAACCTTAACATACCTTTCCAATGAACGCTCGAAAGACCGTAGTTCCTTCATGAGAGTTGTTTCTTATGTCTGAAACTTCACAAACACTATATATACACATCTGGTACGCACCTATAAATAGTTCATAATTAATCTTAAATCGCCTGATTCGCCATGTTGCCCCAACTTGTCGAAACGTCCATAGAAATTCATAAAAACAATCATAAAAGTATTCCAAGATGATTATCTTAGTTAACAAAGTTTAAACCTTGAAGAAACACCAATAACTACAAATTTATATCTTAAAAAACCAGCTCCAAACGCAGCTAATAGAAGGGAAAAATTATTACGTGTAGAGATCACGTTTCTAGGCACGGGGGCAACGTTTAATGGTAGAAATCATCAAAAACTAACCTTCATCATGCAAGAACTCCATAGGAACCCTCTCTTGAGTTTTCTCTTTGGTTTGGAAGTGAAATGAAATGTTTTCATGGCTTAAAACGTTGAGTAAGCCGACATACCAATTTTTTTTTACCCGACCCGGATTCTGCACCGGTAGTCTGTAGTAAAACCCTCATAACTTTTTACTTCGATGTCGGTTGGATACGGGGTTTTATGCATTGAAAGTAGACTCGTAGGCCTTAGATTTAATAGGTAATAGGCCTTCTAACTCTTTACATATTGGGAGAAAACATCCAAGACATTTGACCCAATTTTCAGAGAAATCTTTAAAAAGGAACTTACGATAACTTTTGCCAACTTTTATTTTGCCATTTACCTAACTTCAAAACTTGAGATACAACCCTTGAACACTTAAAATATGAAATACCACATCATTCTTAATTTATTACCCACCCTCCTTGTCTTTCCACGAAGATACGAGTTAATTTAGATATTTTGAAAAGTCGGTGTGTCCCCCCCTCTTAGAAACGTTCGTCCTCGAATGAAAAAATCTGAGTCATGCGGTTAAGTCCTTTGGAGTTTAAAAAATTTAGGTAGAATATCCTTTGCAACTGTGACTATCCAGGAACATGAAACGCATAAATTCTAACCTAGGCGTCTCACAGGATGACATAAATATCTAGGCACTATAGCTCCACAATATCAGTGCGAGAAAATATACAACGACAACAACAATAATAATAATAAGCAACAATATAAAAAAATAAGATTGGTATCTAACCTCACTGCACTAATATAAACTGATATGCCATCACCCTGGGATATGAAACAAGTGAGGATATTTGGACCTCATGCCATCTTCAGCTTCCCAGGTCACCTCTTCTCTATTCTTATTTCTCCATAATACTTTAACCGAAGCCACCTCTTTGGTCCTCAATTTATGGACCTGTCGATCTATTATGGCAATTGGAGTTTCCTCATAGGAAACCTCCTCTTGATATGAACATCCTCAACCGGGACAACTTGAGAAGGGTCTCCTACGTACTTCCGTAGCATCGTTACATGGAAAACTGGATGAATAGATTCTAGCCCTGAAGGCAATTCTAACTCATAAGCCACTCGTCCTACCCTCCGAAGGATCCGGTATGACCCAATGAATCTTAGACTAAGCTTTTCTTTTTTGGCAAATCTCATAACACCCTTCATAGGCGAGACTTTTAAGAATACCCAGTCATCGACACAAAACTATAAGTCCCTTCGTCGAACATTTGAGTACGACTTCTGTCGGCTTTGAGCTGTTAGCAACCTCTCTCTAATGAGCTTAACATACTCCACTGTCTGATGTACTATGTCGGGTCCAATCAACCCTAACTCACCTGCCTCAAACCATCCGATGGGGGACCTATCTTTTTTCCCATACAAAGCCTAATAAGGTGTCATCCCGATGCTGGAATGATAACTATTATTGTATACGAACTCAATAAGAGGTAAGTGGTCATCCCAACTTCCCTTGAAGTCTAGCGCGCATGCCCGTAGCATATCCTCGAGTGTCAAAATTATGCGCTCAGCCTGGCCATCTGTCTAGCGTGAAAGGATGTACTAAGATTAACCTATGTCCCTAGACCTTTCTGGAAGGACTTCCAGAAGTTGGCGGTAAATTGTGCTCCTCTATTAGAGATAATAGATAATGGGACACAGTGTAGCCTAACAATCTCTCTAATATACAGCCCTGCATAGTCTTTGACTATAAAAGTAACCATGACTGGTAACAAGTGGGCTAATTTTGTTAGTCTATCAACAATTACCCAAATAGAGTCAAACTTGTGACGTGATCGAGGTAACCCTGTAATAAAATCAATATTAATTACATCCCACTTCCACAAAGGAAAGGCTATCTCCTGAACTAGCCCAGCGGTCTTTTGGTACTCAATCTACACCTATTGGTAGTTAAGACACTGTGTCATAAACTCAGCAACGTCTTTCTTCATCCCGTGCCACCAATAGATCTCCTTAATATCATGGTACATCTTCGTCGAACCAGGATGAATCGAATAATGGGAATGATGTGCCTCTTCCATACTCCGATGTCGAAGCCCTGCAACATTTGGAACACACAATCGAGTGCTATATCTAAGGACTCCATCTTCAGCTATATCAAAATCTAAAGACTGTTGATCCTGAGCTGCTCTAAACTAGGATCCTCTTGTTGCCGTGATTTTACTTCTACAACTAGAGATGATATGGATGTGTCCTGAATTGTTACCCCACTATCTTCTGCCTCTAACAATCTGACTCCCAAGCTAGATAATTGATGAATCTCTCGCACTAGCTCACGCTTTGCAACACTTAAATAGGATAAACTACCCATATATCTTTGACTGAGGGCATCGACTACCACATTCGCCTTTCCTAGAAGATATAAAATATTCACGTCGTAGTCTTTCAGTAACTCAAGTCATCGACGCTGTCGCAGATGTAACTCCTTCTGTCTAAAGATATATTGAAGGTTTTTATGATCTTTAAATATGTCAACATGAATGCCATACAAATAATGTCTCCAGATCTTTAATGCATGAACAACTGCAGCCAACTCTAAAACGTGGGTTGGATAGTTCTTCTCAAGCTTTGTCAACTGCCTTGGAGCATATGCGATAACCTTACCATGTTGCATTAGAACACATCCGAACCCAACAACAGAAGCATCACAATACACCGCATAGTATTCTGAAACCTCTGGCAATGCTAGAACTAGTGTTCATGTCAACCTGTTATTCAGCTTCTGGAAGCTATGCTCGCAAGCCTCAGTCCATTGGAACTTAGCTTCTTTTTAGTCAGGTATGTTAATGGGGCTGAAAGTGAAGAAAACCCCTCTACAAACCTTTTGTAGTACCCAGCTAACCCTAAGAAACTACAAACCTCAGTCGGAGTCATGGGTCTGGGCCAAGTCTTTACGGCCTCAATCTTTTGTGTATCAACTGCAATGCCTGCATCTGATACAATATGTCTTAAGAAAGCTACAGAGTCCAAACAGAACTCATATTTAGAAAACTTTGCATAAAGTTCTCGGTCTCGAAGAACCCGAAGGACTGCTCGCAGATGATTTTCATGCTCAGCTTTCGAACGTGAATACACCAAAATATCATCAATAAATACAATCACAAAAAAGTCTTGATACGGCCTGAATATACTATTCATTAGGTCCATGAACACTGCTGGTGTAACACCCCGTATCCTAGATAGACCAAAAATGCAAATTTTGAGAAGTTGCAAGTGCAACTTACGGTCACCATCCACAGACCGTAGATCAGACCACGGTCCGTGCTGGTGGTCCCTGGTTTACCACTGCAGCCCCTCCCCAGAACTCAGTCAGAAAATCGGCTAAGTCCCAACTCACGGACAGACCTACGGTCCGTAGATCAGACATACGGTCCGTAGATCAGACCACGGACCGTGGTCTGTGTCCATGGATCGAGACCTCCTTTGCCCAGCCTCTGACACAAACTACGGTCGACCAGAACGGACAGTCAATCGATCTACGTTCCGTAGGTCTGACCGTAGATGAGAGTCAACAGCCAGTTAGCTGAAAATTATTGATGGGTCAACTTCAGATGGTCATAAATTTTATCACAAAATGAATTGTGTGTCCCATGACCTATTATATGATAGATAATTGAATTATCTTTCCAACGCCGCTGAGTTTGTTTAATTCCGACCTCCGAGTAAAAAGTTACGCTCGTTTTAGTGAAGGCATGTCGAGCAAGCTCGACTTACGGACCCAATCTACGGACCGTAGATTGGGCGTCACTCCGATAGCAGTTAATTCAGGGGTCTTTTGGTCTTTTCCTTTTTCATTTAACCCCTAAGATACGTCGTTTAGACCCTAAATTATGAGATTTTAATCAGTTTAAACCTAGGAACATAACTAGAACGTAAGTCAAATCATTAATCAAACTTAGAAAAATTAGAAGCAAGAGAGGAGAAAAAGGCCAAGAACCCTAGTTCAAGAACGCATCAAGTTTTCTTCAGTTCCAGCCCTGAAATCAAAAAATTTCTCCGTGGAATTCATCACCAGGTATGTGGGATTTCACGAGTGGGTTCCTTTCACCCATTAGGTCCCTAGAATTCAGTCAGTTTCTTGATTCCCTTATTATGAATAGACCTAGGGTTTCTAGAATTACAACAGATCATCATGA